>JAODKF010000038.1:16466063-16478631 GCA_026779585.1 Mormyrus proboscirostris | reverse complement strand
AAAAAAATCGACCCTCCACTGGATAATTGGCTGGAGGATGACTCTCAACTGGATGGATCTCAACTGAGATATTTTTAAACATTCATTATCATCTCACACACACTACACACCGTAAATGAAACACCACATATAAAACTTAGAAACGGTTATTATATTCTATTAAAATTTATGACACAGACTCTAACACAATTACTATTATTCAGATGCAGAGGTGTGTTTCTGAGAGACAAAGCCATTACTCACTGAAATCAGCCAAATTTAAAAAGAAATCAGCCATCAACATATAGTATACTATAAGCGTAGAAGAATATACTACATAGAGTATGTATATTACATAGAGTACACTATAAGCATACAGTATACTATAAGTATATATCAACTCACTTGCTATATAGAAATTACAGAATAATATCCTTCAATGAATAAGCTATGTAAAATAGCCAAACTAATAGAAGGATTTTAACTGGAGTACAAAGCAAACTCAGCTTTCACACACACACACACACACACACACACACACACACATATGAAACTGCAAGTAAAAAAAAAATGTTGTAGCCGGTGGTATTTAAATAGCTGCATTTAGCTGTCTTATTTACATTCATTAAGTTAAAGAGGCAGCAGCTAGCATAATGCTTGAGGATGTAGTTTGATGCAATGATACAACCTGCTCATCTCCATATTTCACACCTGTCGATGACAGGCTTTCGGCCAGAGCAATATATCAAAATCAAGGAGCTAAGGTGTTCATTACTTGACAACCACTGTGGCTTAAGAGGTGATGAAGTCGGGTGGGGGGTGTTCCATGAAAGGGATTTCTCAGTTAGCTGGGTTGGCTTAAGATAGAAGTAATGACTGTCCAATAGGAGTGCTCCTTACCTAACCTCTTACTGGATGATCATTATGTCTAGCTTAAGTTAACCCAACTGAGAAATCCAGCTTTGTGGAACACCGCCGCAGATGCTGTTGCCTTCACTGCACTACTTAACCTGCAGAGTTTCAATAGCATTTATCCAGATATGTAAAAGTCTAAAGTTAGAAATAACAAGAAATAACAAGGCGGCATGTGAAAAAATATATACAAATGTGTCTGCGCGGGTCTATTATACAATTCAGACAATACGCTTAATTAAAAACAAAGTATTTTAAATAACACATTCTCTGAAATGCAATATACCTGAAGTGCTGGCCAATAAACAGCTGTTTTAATGAGAGCTTACGTAGTCAACTTTTAATGAGACGAGAGAAAGAAAATGACTTCTCTATTTGAACAATTAGATTAGGGCGCAGTGCATTCCTGCTCTTACCGGTAGGGGGCGATAAGGCATTGTGTAGCAATTGTAAATAAACACGCTCTAACTCCTAACAAAAGGGCCAAAGGAACATCTGAAAATATTCGGGGATCTACAGGAGGTCTGTATTACCCAAATGCTACACATCCATCTGTGCCTGGCAATGCCGAGAAGATTGGCTGCCAAAACACGGGTCAGCCAAACTCAAATCATTTGGCATTAACTTCTTTTTTTCAACAAACCATGTTATGTTTACGGGGAAAACAGAGGGGGCTGGTGCTTTTGAAAAATTAATTGGATCATTTTAAAACCAAATATTTAATCGTATCATGTCCTAACGCAAGATCAGCCACTCACTATATGCTTCCCAAGTGGCAATTCCAGATGAGGCCAGTAGATCTGATCCAGTAGTCCCCAACTCGTATGAACTAATCTGACAGATTTAACAACACCACCGCTATTGTAAAGACAAGATCAGCTATGCAAAACGTTGACTGGAACCAGACCACTGCAACTCTGTCGCTATTTTTTCCTGTTAATAGGCCTAAACTTTGACTAATACATGCATTCACATGCATAAACCATTACTCATATTGTACTTTTGCTAAACAAAATAGTGTATATGATTATTAATGGAAAAGGAAATACACTTATAACAGTCTAATTGCGCAGCAATGCAATGTCACCTGTAAATCTTGTACTTAGTCGTGTAGCCCTGATGGTAGCGCTCCACGAATTCCGTGAATTGCTGAGAGTGATGAAAGGGCCCTTTATCGGAGAGGAGCCACCCGAGGGGACCGGCATCGCTGGACGTGCTGGCGGCGGTGAGAAGGCAGCAGCGGAGGCTGAGTGTGACGCACTGCCATAGACACATCAGCGGCGCCGGGTTAACAGCGATGCCCCGGCAGCTCATGCTTCCCCCCGAATCTCTTCATTCTTCCGAAACTTTGTGCGCTCCCTCCTGCAAGCACGAGACACTGTCAAGAAGCGCCCGCATTTACACTGGGTGTTTGAAAACCCGCATCTTTCACCAAGATAAGCCTTTCCTTGTCCTTGACCGCTTAAAACATTTTCCCCACTCTGTTTCCAATAATACCTTTTTAAAATGTCCTTTCTTTAGTTAGCATCGGTAAACAGAAGCGTGACGGTAAGTGTTCAGCGTTATTCCAGATGCCAGTACACTCTAACATAATACCAAGGTGTCCGAGTAAAAAATATGTAGGCTATAAATATGCTATCCAAATTCCCTGGCGTTTAACCACGTTTGTTTAATGATTTCTTTTGCGCACACATTCTTTCACACACACTCACAGATGTACAAACACACACATTACCTGCTTTTTAAAGCTTTCTGGATTTAGATCGCTATCGGTGAAGTTTGGAAACATCACAGGCAAGTAATAGATCTGCGCTGGATCAAATGCAGTAAATCAGTGTCCGTGTTGACGCTGCTGTGATCTCAGGGAGGAAAATACTCAGTTGTCCATAATGCAGAAGCACGCAGAGTGACAGAAATCCCCCACAAAAAACCCTAAAATGCACAGCAACCGCATCTAAGAGCGGGTTCTGGCGCGTATCATCCAAGTAGTACTGTACATTCCCAAAGGAAAAAAAAGGATGATAAAGAAACATACACGGAAGTGTGTTTAATTATAGTCTATCGTGTGAACAATCATCTCGAGTCCGCCTTGAATGTTATCAAAAGCGCATCTGCGGCAAAAGGTACATGCTGTATTTTATCAACAATCCCAGGACAAAAAAATGGAAAGCTGCAGTCTGAGATGTTTTTAGACCGCTATGCTTCGGTCATGCACTCCGGTTGAACTTAGAAAGTAGCGGCGTATTTCTCGCTCTGGCCGCCGCTCACTCTCAGCTTAGACGGCGTCCGCGTCCCTCCGAGTTGGACGCTCTTTTATCCCCATTGGCCGCACAGCATGGCGGAGGGAGGGCAAAGCGACTCTTTAAATAAGTCATCTTTCTGCCGTTCAACAGCAAAAGTAAAAGTGAATTAAGTTACCAGTGTAGTGGCATACATTTATAATATGCAATGCATAACGTGCGTGTAACTGTCTTTCAGATATTTCAGTATTTTAATTGCAACTGAATGAATGGTATTACTGAAGCACTAAAGTAAAACAATTGATTTGAAACAATGACATCGACAGTTATGGTGATAATTGCTGGATAATATACAGTAATAAAAAACGAGTCACAAAATGAGACGTGTTTAAAGGGTTACTGACTTAACATTTAATCACATATAATGCATGATATAGGCCTAGAAGACGGTTTAATCCTAACCTGCTGTAGATATAATATTGACATCGTTGTACTTTTCCCCGCACAGTACTGAACGTTGACTAAAATAGTTCAGCTTAAGTGCCTAAATGAGTGTTCAATCTGTACAGTACCCTGTTTAAAAGTCATCTTGTGTAACGGATATACTACTAATATGAATTACTCCTGATTAGATATAGTCACACAGCGATAATTGACGTTGTCCCCCCATGGACCTTTAAAATACATTTCTTATAGAAATACATATAATCTAGCTTTAAAGCTCTTGACACATTATGCATTTATTAGACTGTATATTGGTACGGCAGCAATTGGATACCAAGCTGCATGTTTTGTGTTGCTGTTGAGAAATAACACGTTTTTCCTAATAATGAGCACTAATTACCACAGCAATTCATACAACGGTGTGAACTAAGGTTACATATTATGTAGTTTTCCAGCATCAGCACCGACTATGCATAGAGCATAAATCATTTTATTAATGACCTTTTATTGCATATAATCTAGAGGTAATTGTCAGATCAAACTGTCGGCGTATAAACACTCCTTAAAAAGGTTCAAAACCCGACTGGTTAATTTAGCTTAGAACTGTTTGTGCTGTTCAAGGACAGAGAGCGGATACATAGACAGAGCGAATATTCCTGAAGAGGTAAAACCTAATTATGGCAAGTAGACATTCACGCATGACACGAGTCATACGGAGGTGACGCTTAAGAAATGTCTGTGGTAGAGAGCAAAGGTAATATTTTACTTAACCTGAATTTTATTATCCAATAATTAGAGTTTTGAGCTGGTTATTATTATTAACTAAATAAAATGTCTGCTTACTAAAATGAGCTATACTTTGACCTGTAGCACTGAAAAGTGACACATTTTTGGAAGATAATTACATTTGTGTGCAGGAGTGTGGGGACGCTTTTAATATTTAATTTGGGTCCATTCATCCCCCCATTTAAATAGACCTTTGTATTTAAATTGTAAAGTTGTACACCCCCACCAATATCAAACTCCATCCTATGCTGTTGTTTGCATGTGTATGTTTACATAATGCAGTGAATTACAATTATAATAGTTTCTGACTTACAATGAAGCTTAACAATGAATTAGTGTTGTTCTATTATCAGTGTGATCACTGTATCGTGATGTAACGTTTTAAGGATCAACAAGACAGAATGCTTAATCCCTGTCTTCCTCTCAGGCTGTTAATCGTCATTACTAGTCATGCATGGAAGTCTCCAGGCTTGCTAAGCTTGTCAGTGATGTGCAGCCCAAACGATGCCACTGTCCCCATTTCGACATCTCTGACACATCAGACGTACACTAATGAGGAACCTTTGCTCAGAATATAAATCCCTCCGCTCCATCTAATGACATAATTATTGAGCTTTTGCACGTTACGGACTGTGATCCTGTTATTCACATGCACCCTCACTTGGCATTGTTTTATTTCCAGATAAAGCACAGGATTATAATAAGCGGTGTATACATAAACTATGCGATGGCAGAATTCACAGCTCCAGGAGAGCGACATTTGGTAAATCTGCTTTAATCTAAAAGACGCTTGGCACAAATCCTATCTGATCACTACAACTACTTTAATATTTACATTTAAAATTTTAATAAAAAGCAAAGCCTTTACTATAAACCAGCTATCTAAATACACTTAAAGGGTGTTTAATATTAAGGAGCTGAGATTCCATTTCCACAGGTACAAAAAAAAAATAAAATCACATTCAAATAACCCCCTTTTTTCTAGAAAATAAGGCAGCTGGCATCGCCTGTTACGGATTCATGCGACCTTGCATAAAAAGCAGTAAATTTGGCTGATGGTCCTCAGATGTTCAGCCATGAAATCTGCAAAGGCTTCCAAATGATTCAACAGAAACATTCCCCAAAAACAAGCCTTGGATTCTCCTGGGCCATTTCCCACGTTAAGATTCATCAAATGTTCCCCAAACATTTACCAATCAGCAGTGAGGTGAGGCTTCGACAGGTAATGTGATCACATGGGGAGGTCATGTGATCACACAGAGAGGTCATGTGATCACACAGACAGGTCTCTGGTGGACCCTGGGCTTTGGCTTTACGCTGTTGTAAAAGATGTTGACATTTAAAGTTTCACATGCTTTAGCAATTCAATGTAATCATCAAGTTTGATTCTTTCCTGATAGAAACATATCGGTTGCATGTTAGAAGCTTCATCCCCATACGGATTGAGCTGTTGAATACAGCAGTCAAGAATGTTTGTTTCACTTTCGTCCCTGATGATCCCTGGAATGATATTTACAAGAAATAATTATAAATATTAAATGTACACTACACTTCCTCTCCTATGTCTCACATTCGTTTTGCAGGTACATGAGCCTATAGATTATTTTATTCACAGACTTGAGGGATAGTTTAGACGACAGCTACAACTATAAATATTTCTTCAGACAACAGTCTCAGATGTAATCTTCTACAACTCGCAGGTTTATGGAATGTGGAAGACTAGCTTTTCAGCTCGCCTTTTTCATAGCGGCAAAATATAGCCTTTTCACAATGGTTGAACATCCCGTCCGCTTTTGAGACCTTGAATAACTATGTTGATCTCCAGATAATGCCTGATAATATAATGACCAGTTGATTTTGTGGAATATAAAGAAGACCCTGTAATCCTGTCCGAGGCACCAGATGGCCCACAGATTTCTAAATAACTACAGTGTATACACATCTTCACTTACTGAAGTACTCTTTGGGACTTTAACTGTAGATTGAGATTCTGGCTTAAAAAAAAATGTTACATTTATAAAGTTAAAGTTAGGAACCTTTGTGACCCTTATGAGAAGCAGTGATAATGGCTGATGGAATATTTGAGACTGGTTGGTACTGTAATATACATTGTATACATGGTCAGATTGGGAATATTAATGTAGCTAATTTCCAGTATATTAGTGCCAGTTTAATAAAAGGCATCAACCTGGAGGCCTAAATTTACGCGAAACAATCTAAATGGTCAAACTTCGTTGCACACTGGGACACAATATTGTAAATATGATTATCCATTTCATTTAGTTCAAATGTTCCTGAAAGAGATCCTGTTTTTAGGGAATTTCTCAGTTTGTTCTTGTATGGTATCAGAAGGCTTTGTGGTTCCAAATTCTGAACTTTTGGAAGAGGATTATCTTTAGAACATGATTAACATTAAAGAGCAAAACAAACATTTTGTAGCAGAGATTGATTACAGTGGCTAACATCTAATGTAAGAGGATCGACGTGGCATCCCCTACAGGAGTGACTATTTGTTGGGGAATAGATATGAATCTAAGAAGCAGCAGTGCTTCTTTTTTAAAAAAAAAAAAGGAAGAAAAAAAAACAGTAGTAATAGCATTTTTCCAAAAAGTCCCCCAATATGTCACTATACTGACAACAGAATTCTGTGAGATCAAAAGGCACAATTCAACCCATTTTTCTTAAGAACCTGAAAGCTAAGAAAAAATCCTACATACATTTACTTATAATAAAATAATAATATAAAAAAAAAACACGCAAACCAACAGCACTTTTCCACGGTGTCAGCCTGACCGGCTTAAAAAACTCTAACAAGTCAATTAGTTAATCAGGGCCATCTGGGTTCCATTACGACAGAAGCCTGTGGGCCCAAGACAGATGATAAACTGCCATGGAGACACAAAAGCGTAACCAAGCCCAACCCTACGCAGTCGCTTTGCCTCTCACTGGCTCACAAATTAGCATGTGAAATGGCTAAAATTTCAATTACGGACAAATTGGATTAAGGCTTTTGCTGAGCAATATTAAACCTGTGTGGCTTTGCAACTGAAGGTGCTACGATTGTTTAAGAATGTCCAAGTTTTGTATTTCGCATTTGCATATGTAACATAACAATCTACATTCCATCTGCATATTAACAGGGACAATTTATCATTTGTTTAAATTGCTTAACTCAATGTGACATGAATTTGCTTGTCTCACAAGAGTGACTATGCAGCTGTAAACAAGGAAATTAGGCCATGTTCTAGAACATCAACACACGTCTTTCAGAGACCTAATAACCATTATAACCTATATGTACACCGATGAGCCAAAACATTGTGACAAATTAGCATGTGAAATGGCTACATTTGCAATTACACACAAACTAGTTAAAGGCATAGCATTATTAAACCGGTGTGATCCTAATGTTCTGGCCCATTGGTGTAATTGAATTCGCTTCATTTATGTTGGAGTGGCATGGTGTACTGTAGGGTGGCTCACTGCGTGGGATGGTGTTCTGTAGGGTGGTACACTGCGTGGGATGGTGTTCTGTAGGGTTGTACACTGCGTGGGATGGTGTACTGTAGGGTGGTACACTGCGTGGGATGGTGTTCTGTAGGGTGGTGCATTGTGTGGCATGGTGCACTGTGGGGTGGTGCATTGTGTGGCATGGTGCACTGTGGGGTGGTGCACTGTGTGGGATGGTATTCTGTAGGGTGGTGGACTGCGTGGCACGGTGTTTTGTAGGGTGGTGGACTGCATGGCATGGTGTTCTGTAGGGTGGTTCACTACGTGGCATGGTGTGCTTTAGGGTGGCTCACTGCATGGCATGGTGTTCTGTAGGGTGGCTCACTGCGTGGGATGGTGTTCTGTAGGGTGGTACACTGCGTGGGATGGTATTCAGTAGGGTGGTGCATTGTGTGGCATGGTGCACTGTGTAGGATGGTGTACTGTGGGGTGGTGCACTGTGTGGGATGGTATTCTGTAGGGTGGTGGACTGCGTGGCATGGTGTTCTGTAGGGTGGTGCACTGCATGGGATGGTATTCTGTAGGGTGGTGCATTGTGTGGCATGGTGTACTGTAGGGTGGTGCACTACGTGGCATGGTGTTCTGTAGGGTGGTTCACTGCATCCTAGTACTTTGTGAAATAAAGGTGATTCTGGTGGTTCATACTGTCACTTCAAACCTCCAGGCTTCCATATGGGAGTTCAGACTCCAGCCCGGCTTTGTGTGTGGGTGCAGCTTGCAGGTTGGCGCCATGATTCCTCCTAAGGCGTGCAGTTGGCTTGGCCAATGTGCTTGAAGGTGAGTGTGTGTGCCCTGTGCTGGACTGGCACCCTGTTCAGGATGGCGTGTGTGCCCTGTGCTGGACTGGCACATTGTTCAGGGTGGCGTGTGTGCCCTGTGCTGGACTGGCACATTGTTCGGTGGCGTGTGTGCCCTGTGTTGGACTGGCACTCTGTTCGTGTGTCCCCTTGCACTGTTTGTGTGCCATGGTGCCTGAGTTAGGCTCCAGCTTCCTTGTGGCCCTGTACTGGATCAGTGGGGGGAGGATGAATGGATTGTGTGTGGTCATGTAAAGCAGGGCATCACCTTCACGACGTGTGTGGGTGCCCTCACATGCCCTTTGGTTCCAGCATCGGGTGACTGTGACATCTGCATGCCTCACATGCGGGGCAATTGCATGATACGACCATCCGGCCTCATGAAAACCCACAATATAACCCCTATCAGACTCTGCCAAGTGCTGGTAATGCTGTCTAATGCGTGTGTGAGGTATCCTCTGTGTCCGGTGACTAGACATGCTAGCTCCTTGCAAATCGAACCATTTTCATACCCATCGCTCGTCTGACCATGTACCAAATTACATCCAAATCAAACCATTACATCTGGGTGCATTATTTTTTTTGTCACTGTGCAGGGGCAGCTGTAGTATAGACCTTTATTAGTCAAAGACATACTTTAAACTTCAGACAAATGCATAAAGAATCGCCTGAAGCAATACCCTGTCCCAAGGTTACTGCATTCGATATTAGCTTCAGGTAAAAGGTTTCTTTCTTTAATACACACAAAATAAACGATAACTGATCATCTGAAAATGTAGACGGTACGCTCATCTGAAGACAATCTTAGTATAATCTGTAGTGGCAGCTGAACAAGAACACCCCCCCCCCCCCCCCGCAAAAAAAGCACGTACTTCTGTATTCCTTGTAATATTCGTTCCCATTTACTTTGTATATGTAAAACTGTGCTGGACCTTACATCAAAACATAATTACAGCACCATCTCAAGAGAATTGTAAAAAGGGGAATTTGAAACTGAGAGGAGGAATAGAAAACAGTTTTTATACATTGCTTAATGTGTGTTCAAACACAATCTCATGCACATTCTAAAGGTTAGCCAGCAACCTCTATGTAGGTGCATGACATGTTTGAT
Source organism: Mormyrus proboscirostris (assembly GCA_026779585.1). NCBI lineage: Eukaryota > Metazoa > Chordata > Actinopteri > Osteoglossiformes > Mormyridae > Mormyrus > Mormyrus proboscirostris. Next base: position 16,468,852 of record JAODKF010000038.1, on the reverse strand, counting down.
TTCCTAAAGAAAGTTACGAAAGAGTTTTTCAAGTTATGATTAAAATGTATTAGAGGACTTCTTATGTCATCAGCATTCATTTCTTTTGGATGATAACCAGACAAAGCCATGTTTGTTGTATTTTGGAGTTAACAGAGGATGTCTACTGCCCTCACATGGGAAAGACTCCTGCAGATATATAGTGCTCATCAGAATGTGTAAGCATTAGTGTATGTTGTCATGACAACGCCTCCGGGACGTATTTTTCATTCCTGACTAGTGACCCTCACAAGTTCCAGCACCAAGGTGGTGGACAGGTTCACATGGGTTCCTCACTGAGCTCACTTCATATGATGATATAGAGCAGGGGTGTCAAACTCCAGTCCTGGGGGGCTGGAGCCCTACACATTTTTGGGTTTCCCCTCATTTAACACACCTGGTTCAACTACTTGCACCCCCTTGTGCTAATTACTATACAGCTCTTGAGCTGAATCATTTGTGGTGGAACAGTGTAACATGCAGTGGCGCGTCAGGTTTTATTTTCCTCTCCTATACTGCTCCTTGTACAGTAGGACCCAGACGGATCGTACCAGCTGATTGGCCAGCAGTCGGACATCCCGCCTCCAGCTTGTCCACACAGCTGCCTGTCCAAAGGGTTTAGTTATATTAACTGGTTGTTTTGTTTTGTTCTGTACTTTACTTTGGGTGCTGCCCCGTGCTCAACTCATACTATTCCAGTTTCCCTCATTGTGTACAGTATCTTTTCAGAATATACTTTCAGAATATCTCATTGAGATAAAAAAAAAAACTGTAAAACCACGTTTGGGGTATTTTGCCGTTATTCCCATGGCGAATCAACACCTAGACGTAACAAACAGGGAAAGAACTAAGCTACACAGGGCTCCAGCCACCCAGGACTGGAGTCTGACTACCCTGATACGGAGGCATATCTCAACACGTTTGAGGTCATTGCTGAGAAGCCAGACACAGACTCCATGAGGCATCTCTGGAGCCACAGGTAAGGAAGGGCACCTGGACTCTGGAGCACTGGTGGCATGTGGAACCACGGCATCAACTAATCTGCTGCTGGATGACCTAAGTATAGAGCGTTTGCCTGAATGTTTAGCCCATTCAGGTAAGCCAGTAAGTCTGCCTAGGGCGCCTTGGTGTCAGACCTACAAGCTTGATAGGTGTTCTACATCATTCCACATTACTCACCAAAAGACCAGCAGGAGATGCAGATTATGCATCAGTACATGGATGTCTGCTCCTCTGTCGTCAACCAGACGCACATCACTAAGGGTAAGCCACACCCTGTGGTGTCGGAAGGAGTTTGACATTGGAGGGGGACAGAATTTACCTTGGCGGTGGGGGGTGCAATGGATATAGTGACATTGCAAAGGTCACACATCGTGAAAGGATGCAATGTAAGAAAGTCTTTTTTTTATAGTAAAGATTTCATTATTTAAAATAAGTCCAGCATTGTTTAGGGTACTGTTTAACACTAAACATAAGCAAAAAAATTCCATACGGTAAAACAAGCTTGTCGGATGCAGGACTACAGTCTGTTTTAGGTATATGTTTTATTTTTGCGCTCTGCAAATTAGCCTCAATAATGTGAGGGTTCATAATAAGAGATAAGGAACATGTTCTTATTTATTTACTTATTTCTTTTTTTTGGGGGGGGGGGGTCTGCTGAAAAAAATTGAAGCAAAAATTGAAGCAATTTTTTTGTTTTATTAATTTAAAACATCATTTCCCTGAGTGAGTGAAAGTGGTTGTTACCGCGTGAACTTTAAAACTATAGATATCACCTAAATAATAATTAAAATTAAGCCATCGGAAAAAAAATAGTCTTCTGATAATTTTCCAAACCTCGACGGATTAATCACCTCGCAAGCACCGACCCACGAGCTCCATTCGATCAAAAAGGTGCTTCCAGCTTTAGAACTTCAGTCTTTCCGTTTCACGTAAGTACAACGCCATGTCTCCTGTTCCGTCTTCTGACTGCGATATGTTTAGTTATTCTTCTCCGGTCATTAGTGGTACGTTTACATGTGAGAAGTGTCAGTTAGTCGCTAGGCTGACGGAGAAGATTGTAGTTTTAGAGGGACGTATCCGGACGTTACGGGACATTCGGGAGAATGAGAGTTTTATTGATTCAGTGTTAGCGGCTCCGGATATGTCCTTCATAGCTATTCAGTCTCTCCCCGCTCCGGCAGCAGAGCCTTCGCAGCAAGGCGAGTGGGTGACGACCCGGCGGCATAGCCTTAAATCCAACCCTAACTCACACCAGCATCATTCGCCCATTCTCGTTTACAATAGGTTCTCCCCACTCAGTGAAACTCCTGCTGAGACACCTGTTGAAAGTGCTCTAGTAATTGGCGACTCTATTCTAAGAAACGTGAGAGTTGCCACTCCAGCGACTAGAATTAATTGTCTCCCTGGTGCCAGAGACCGACATCTCGGCAAATTTAAAAGTGTTGGCTAAAAGTAAACGTAAATACTCTAAGATTATTACCCACGTCGGCACTAATGATGTCCGATTGAGACGAAGAAGATGTGTGCGTGCTCTGCCCCCATCCCTGCTAGACGTGGCGATAAAATGTACAGCAGATTATCGTCTCTGGCTGTCGGAATGGTGCCCGATAAATGGTGTGGGTTATATAGACAACTGGCAGATGTTTTGGGGTAGGCCCGGGCTTTTGAAGAGGGACGGTATTCACCCTTCGCGGGCTGGTGCCGACCTCCTGTCTAAAAGCATAGCTCATAGCCTCGAGGCACATTGCTGACTAACTAGAGCCAAGTCC
>JAODKF010000038.1:16444368-16458935 GCA_026779585.1 Mormyrus proboscirostris | reverse complement strand
TATATGCATAGGTGGAAATTTCAGGTCCAGAAAGTATAAATCCAGACCATGATTTTGTTTCAAACAACCAGCTGAGTATTCTGTGACAGTAACTCTTCATGCTCAATTCGTTGGTTGAAACAAAATCCTGGTTTGGATTTTTACTTTCTGGACCTGAAATTTCCACCTCTGTACATATGCATTTAGTGAACTTTTGTTATTCTCTTTATTTGTTTTAATGATGCTTTATAATTAGGACCTGTGGCGATGAACTGCTCTGCTTAAAAATTAATCATATTTATAAAGTTATCTTGGGCCTTGAGAACATTAAACATGTAGGTTAGGCATATAATAGGATATAGTTGTTATATTGATGTTCTTTTTCTGATTGATAAAATTTTGCAAGGCATAGCTGGAGTATGGAAAAATTCGCAACTCGAATTATCTTTTTATTGCACTGCATATGTGTTTTCGGAAGTTTGCGTGCTTCCTAGAAGTGATCCGTATGGTTTGAGAAGCAGCCATTAGCCACACCCAGGCGAACATTTCACTCATGCATTTTTAATATGCCATATCTAAATTTATCTGTGCTTCTGTGGCTGCAAGTGAATTCCATCTAACAGCTGGAGGCAATGCCGGAATCGTGTGTAATGATCCCTGAAGCTGGAGTTGGCTTTTTTGGTTATTATAAGGTCTACTAAGTCAGCACTAATGAGCTAATCATGTAGAGATAAGAATTTTAAAAAGAGCAATAAATGTATATAATAAAACAGAGCACCATCATTAAAAATGTGGAAAAATATAAACAGATAATATTTTCTGAAGAATACAATGATGCCAATTCATACTATTTAGCAAAGTGCAGCGGAATTCACACACTTTTTGAGGTGAAAATGGTACCATCTGTGGCATTGTGCTATCATAATCTTAAAGTTTAGAAAAATAAGTATAATAATAATTACCCATGATTAAATAATACATATAGCTGAATAAATCGGCAGACCACTCGAGCAATGTATTACATCTCTAGATATTATCAAATATTAAACATGCAATAAAAATGTCAGCATTTTAAATTTTGTTTTTAATTCGGAGTCCATCAGTTCCAACAGTAGAGTTGAATTTCAGAAAAGGAACATAAGAGCTATTGTCTGAAAATATTGACATGAATGTACTGTGTTACTTTACCATTCTGGCAGCTCTGCAATGTTCCCTCCACAATGATGAGACTATATTTGAGGAAAAAAGTGTGTTTGACTGCTATAGGCTGCCCCAGAGTAAGTAGGGGCTCAGATAGAGATCATAGCAGATAGAGGTCAGTATGAGATTAGTGTATTCGGAGGGAAAGAACAAATTATCTTACTGTCACTCATTTACAGCAGCATGATAAACCATGTGCAAGGGGATCCAAAAATCGGCTCTGAGTGGCTGGCTCAAAAGCCACCCTTCTCTGAAGAATGAAGAGGAAATTGGTTACAAATCCCTTTCTTGGGTGGTGGGAGAGGAAAATGGCAATAGTTTAAGTGGCAGAAAGAAATTTTTCAAAGAGAGGGGTAGGTTGTTTGAGGTTAGTGCTTTGGAGAAGAGGAGCCAGAGTCAGATGGGCACAAGAGAAGTGATCGGACGGCAGGGAGCCTGCATAAATAAAGGGAAACTAATTTAGGCTGTTTAGTAGTCTATAGGGTGATCCAGGTGGCGACAGCCTGGATGATGTGACAGACACTTTGGGGATGATTTACTAAAGGCCTGCACCTGTGTTAGCGTGTGTGAAACGGCAGCGTGAGGCTTAAAGTCAGCATTCCGATTTGCGAACAGGGCGTGCTGGGATTTCAAGGTACAAAGCATTAGAGGTGCGCAAGGAAGGAAAGTGTTGCTGCTTTTGTAAAAATTTTGAAAAATCGGCCATTGCCAAGAGATGCCTTACAGTTTGGCAGTGTATTTAAGAGACTGTAAAGTGAATCATTTTCAAAAGCCAAGCCAAGTTTTAAGTGAGATGTTACAAGGTGAGTCAGCAGAGATGAGTCAAGGTGAACCACACAGGAGAGAGTATTTGCTATGTGAAGCCAATGTTTTTATTGGCACATATGTGAAATAATTAACCTTTATCACAATAGTCACATGTATAAAGTAACATACTAGCTCATAGGAAATATTTTAAGAGGAATTCCAAAGTCCAAACATTTCACTTTATTTGAAATAATAATTGTATAGTGATATAATATTAAACAAATATTCAATGCTTTCGATATTTTGATAATAGTTAATCTTGGAATCTACTTCTAATTGATAAGAAAGTTTTTTTATATAAAATTTCAACAGCCTTAGAATGCTTTAATCTTTAGTTTTACCAAGTATATAGTATACAAAACATGTCAGTCACATCAGGAAGATTTATTACTAATTTGTTTGATAGTGCAACTTTTTCACTTGTCGAAATGTAATGCTTGGAAACTGAGTCTACAGTATTTACAACATTCCAAAAAACAAAGGAACCCTTTTACTACAACAGACCATATATTATTTCAATCATTTACAACTGATGTAATTTATATAATTACTCAAATTTACACAATGAACCACTAACAATACATGATTTTTTCCGGCAAAGAATTTCAGTTCTGGAACCATTTCGGTCCATCAAAATAAATAAGTTAAATCGGATTTATAATTGGGCAATTTTCTTTATTGACAAGAGAATGAGGGAATAGGTAACACTATAGTTAATTATTTAGTAAAGATTGAGAGAATTAAAAATAATTTATATTTAAGTGTTTTGAAAAACAACAAAAGAAACTGAACATATTAAAATATAAATATTCACTATTACAATAGGTTTTTCTTCTATTATTGTGAAGATGCTAAGATAGTCCTCTGTGTTCCTCCATAACTACCCAGAATGTATGAGCTGATGCTGTCAGAAGTTGTTCCGTTCTTCGCTCCTGATGCTTTAGGGTCTCGTAATGACTCTCCCCTGGGTCTGAAGCTCTCTGTGGTTAATGGCACAGTACTTAGTCTTGTAAATGCATTGATTCCTAGTAGCAGAAGTAATTCTAGTCGACCACGGGACGTGCCACACTAACAAAGCGGATATTGCGGCTCTTCGTAACAATGCACACTGGTGTAAAAGAGCCTAGGGATGCCACTTAATAACTAGCCAATTTTAGTAATTTTCCTGGAAAGGAAATAAATTGTTTAATAATAGTTTTTATTGACTGGATAGAATTGCTTATTGTGCACAAAAAATGTAACTCTGGAAATACTGAAAAAAATCTGCCTGTTTTTTCCTATTACGGCTTTTGTCTGAAGTACTTCTTTAGTGTCTCTCATTACTAAAAATAATTCACCCTGATTTGCTACAGGATTAGACTGACGGTGCGTCGCAAGGCTCTTTTTGTGGCTTGTTTCCTTTCATAAATCATGTGAAACGTAGGATCAGTAATAAACTTATGCTAACAAACTTAATCGTTTAAGTAGGATAGTAAGATATTAAGCCTGGGCAAATCACAAGCAGTTATGAAATCTTTTTGTAGGTCTCATCAATCACTATTTACTTCTGAGCATGTAAAGGTTTGTTTTATTTTTTTCCATTTTTCTTTTAATCCTTAGGCATGGATATGTGTGAGTAGCTTTTAATTGACCAGCTGCTGAGAAAAGAAAGACTCGAGATGTGTGTACAAGCTCATACAGCAATGCACACATGGCACTAAGCTCTACTGAAAGTGGTTTAAACACCAGAGAAGTGAAATATGTGGAGAATAAAAACAAAGACATTGTAAAAGAGAACTAATGGTGTTTGGAACAAAAGTACTTGGACCAAAGTTAAATGTATGTAGAAGAATTGTTTTGAATTGTGCATTGTCCATCCAGTACAGAGTAATGTTGAGCCAACAGCCTGTCCAGGACAGGACAGGACGTGTGATAGCCATCCGTCGCAAGGCATGAATAATGACTGCGGACTGCGGCCATTTTGCCCGACTTGGACTGTAGTAGGAAACCTATAAGAACCAGGAGGGAATATGCAAACCCTACGCAGAGCACAAGCTAAGTGACACTGTTGTAAAACTGAGATCCTGACTCTCTGAGGTCATGAATGATACCTGAGCATCTTTCGAAAAAGTAGAGGTGATGTCCTGGCTAAAACTGCCCACTGTGGCCCTTTCAAATGTGGCCTCCTAATCATCCCCAGTATCTAATTGCTGAATTCTCCCCTGCCCCTTCAGCACCTTCCTGCTGTGGCATCATCCAGGTAGGTGTTACACAGTGGTGGTGGTTGAATTGGCTCCCCATTGGTTCCGTTAAGTGCTTTGAAAAGCGCTATATAAATGTAACATTCATTCATTAAAATTCTTTTGATTCTTGTAAAACGGAACTATGAAATGGGAACCTGGAAACCTCCATCCATTGGCGAAACCTACATTTTATGTATAAAAAAAAAATCCCATATTACTGGTTGTAGTATTTTGTAGTGAGGCAGTTTCAGACATCTTCTCTTATATAGGGAGTGAAAAGAACTGTGCAGGATGTGTGCAGGAAGAAATGTGCAGGGTGTGTGCAGGAAATAGTGTGTAGGAAGAAATGTGCAGGAAGAAATGTGCAGGGCGTGTGCAGGAAATAATGTGTAGGAAGAAATGCGCAGGACGTGTGCAGGAAGAAATGTGCAGGAAGTGTGTGGTCAAAGGTTGTTAAGTCACATTATTCTATAATAAATAAGAACTCTATGTTTTTCACCATCAAAATGATTGATGGCCTTTGGATTCAAACCTTTAACAATCTGCAAATGACAGGTAATTATCAGTAAACAAAAATCCTGAAAAAAAACACAGTAACCCAATATTTGGAATGGAACAGTTCCTGGAATCGAAATGCTGTCTAAGCACTTGGATTAGACAGATTTTTAAGCAGCACCCTTTGAACAGGTGAGTCTAGTTTGTCTTGGTTATCTTTTTTTTTCTTAATGCAAAGTCACTATTCAGACTCTTATACTCTTGGATTCTTCAAGGACCGTTGGATTTCCTTGCTATTCTTGGCAGGCGATGATTTGCCAAAGATGCCCCAATGACATGCCAGTGATGCCTAAATTATACCCCAATGATACCTCTATGGTGCCCTAATGATACCCCTATGGTGCCCCACTGATACTGTTGATATTGATGATATTGTTATCCTTAGATTGTCCAAGACACTTCATTAGTCTTTGGTTACTGAATGTCTCACAAGAGAGACTCCATGGTTTGTCACAAGAGAGACTCCATGGTTTGTAACAGACCATCCAGGCTATCGAGTGCACCTTTCTTAAGCTACCTCGAGGGCATTAATGCAGTCTTCATTTAAAGCTCCCGATCATTGCATTTCACTATGAAACAGAAGCTCGGATTGCTAAGAAGTACTACTGTAAGGATTTAATGTAATCCCTGTTTTTTTTAAGAGTGAGATATTACTAGATGTTGCTTTATGTGCAGCAAATGTTATGATACAGGATACAGCCAGAAGGAAAATACTGAACTGGAGGAAACAAGTACATTAGAATGAATCTCTAAAGTATGCAATCATTCGCTCATGTAATGGGACCCATGCAGGATGTTATTAGACTTACTGCATTATTTAAACATGAGCCAGTGATCAACAGAGAACTGGTGGACTATTAATAGACATAAATGTCTTTTTCCAATCTTTTTTTTCATGCTTCATTACTCTGCTTTGTTTGCCCTCATCTGTACCGAGTTTTTGGCAGAAAAAAAAAATCCCACACCCTGTCAACCTGTTCGCTGTAAATATAATGACAGGTGAGGACACGACTGCTGAATGCTGATTGGCTGCCACTGTAACACTGGCATGACTTTACTGTTGCTCCACACTTCTGCGTCTCAGGACTCGTGAAGCCTCACACGTCAATATATCTGTAGACACTTTCTCATCCATATCGCAGGTTGAAATAGTGAGTCAACCAAAAATACCTGGAGAGTTTATAGACATGTGACATCTACAGTAGGGAGCAAGGAGTTGGGAAATTTCTTCATTGCAGCTCATTCAACCATGGCCCTCAACTGTGTGTGCTCCTCGAGTCAAGAGACGCTCGGCTAAACTTGAGTTCCGTTTTATCTGTTCCTCACCAGGCTACTACCTACTTTAAAGCCAGGTTTGCAAGAGCTTCGCTGACTACCGCTACAAAATCTTGCTCGGAATGTCACAGTGATTTCCCTTTGCTTTTTTCGCTCCCTGTCATGAAGCGGGAAGCTCTTTTTCCTCTGATCACCTAAATTTCTGCATCCCACATCAGTCCTCCCTTCCACAGTTGCCCGTTTGCCTCCATGGTTCCCACATGGTGGGATGACACCTTTGGCTCCGTCTGCTGCATCTGACTGGAATTCCCACCTTTCCTCCATTTTTAAAGTAATGTTTATTCATAGATGAAGACATCCTCTGGGAGCATTTCTGACTCTGTCCAGATCGACATGTCATAACATATTATTCATATGTCCTTCAGCGGCCCCCCTGGATAAAGAGAAATAGGTGCTCCCCCCCTTGCACACACTTGCTTTGTCTTAAAACTGCAATCTGATTGGCCCAATGCCTTCATAATGCGCATTACTTAGGGAATTCCTGTCATTTGGCTGTAAACATTCCATGCACCACATATAGGCATTTCATGCATCTTGAACATAAGAATGATATTTTTGCTGCAGACTGATTTTCCTGGAGGACCAAGCAATAACAAATGCAAAACTCATTCTATCTTCTATTCACAAAAAGTTAAAAAGAAGAAAAAAAAATGTATTTCATTTACAATAACTCTAAAAAGCATACTTACATTCTCCATATTAATGTTTAATCGATAATTTCGTCAAATGTACTATTTTTACTTACAGTAGTCAAAGATTCAACGCAAACATTGAAATGAAAGATTGAAAAACTGCCTTATATAAGGTACATATTAGGAATGTCTTATAATAAAGATAGTATTAAATTTTCTGCCTCGGCTGCAAAGTCACACGTCTGTGGTACCTTAAGCCCCAGCTCCATGGCTGCCGCTACAGATGGCTCCCCCTAGCTGCCAAGCTTGGTCTCACCCCCATGTGTGTCACGGGGAGCCAGATTTGGCAGGCGAAAAGAGAATCTCCCCAGGGGGATCAATATAAGTATTAATGGTAATAATAACAATAATAATCTTATTCGAATGTACCTTAATATACTACATCTATGAAGAGGTTTCCCAATTTTAAACAGATTCCTGTTACTGTTGCCACTGTGTCATTCTTCATTCTGAAAACACATTGTTATTTGGCTGTTCTCCTCTAGTTGTACACACACAGAGTATAAAATACCAGCACATGCTGTCGCCTAATTGATTGAAAGTGTCCCCCTTTGATGTTCCGGAGAGGAGCATCAACAAACAGTTACAGATGGTGGATGGATGGATGGATGGATGGACATTTAAGGTGCAACTTATGGTGCCCCTGTAGTTAACTATTATGCTTACAGATGAACATTGCTTAAATATAAACTCTCTTATTTTCTCTTATATTTTATATTCTTATATATTATGTTCTCTTATATTTTTCACTTTCCCAGAGAACACTTTTTATGAAGGATGGTCTTTTGTTGAACAGTAATCATATTTTTAAACGTTGCTTTAAAAGGGTGATGTTCTTATCTTGGGGAATCTGCTTCAAATGGCTTCCTTGTAATCATATAATTAGCTGGATGATGAATCATTTGACTTGTGGAAACCTGAAATTCACTTACTGCTGTAATTGGTCAATCCACCAAATTTTAAACCTGAGTATCTGGGTGATAGTTGAGTCTCATGCAGTCACGTGACTCTGTGCCAGTCATGAGAGTTGCTAACGGGCGTTGAGCACATTGCATATGTATTTCTCATGATAAAAAACTGCAACAGCCAGTAGTATCTGCATTTCCATGTATAACAAATCCATGATAATGAAAACCAATAAAAAAATGACAAAAATGTGTCTTACATGTTGGGTACAACTGATCCACATCCAAAATCAGATTCTACCCAAACTACAGAACTTGAAACATCAACAGATCCTCAGATATTTTAATGTAGTTTAGGCTTAGATAGGGAAAGAAAAAAAATGCTTTCATCCTTATCTGGTAAGTCAGCCTTCAGCTGTCATGGCAGAGATGTAGGATATAGTTAGCAGAATCACTTTTACTGTCGATATGATATGGATTACAAATAAAATCTTTCCCACCAACAGACATATAGCAAAGAGACTAGATACTTCAGAAAGTGACTTTTCCTTATTATAGTATGACTACAGCCAGTCCCCAGGTTAAGAATGCCCGACTTTTACTTACGAACAGACTGTCATAAAGCCTGCTGTATTAAAAATTTGAGTTAAATACAATGGTTGGTCATAACAAACGTAACACTACTTTTGCGAAAAACATTGTGTGGCTTCAGTGGTTTGTCGCCTCAAGGTACAATACAGTTGTATTTTCATTATTATCATTGTTACTATTATTATTATTGTGTACTATACTGCGGCGTGTTGGCGCCTGCCCAGGGTTGGTTCCCGCCTGTGCCCTTTGTTCCCAGGATAGGCTCTGGGCCCCCCCACGTCCCCGGTGGGGATTAAGCGGCTATGATAATGGATGGATGGATTACCTGCTGTATTATTATTGTTCTGACTTGCCTACAAATCTGAGTTAAAGCAGACTTGTGAAATGGATCTTGTTCATAACCTGGGCGCTGCCTGTATTGCATGCTAAACAGACACCGCTGCTAAACGTACCATTCAAGGAGTGCTTCCTAATGAGCTTTTTACGGGGCTTGTAATGGGGTCAAAGAGAAAGCAAGAGGGAGAATGGTGAGATCAGGGAGCGTTATAAGAGCGAGGTTTTAGCACAGCGCCCCCTACAGCCCCTTGCTGCGATTATTCTTAACTGTCAGTTTTTCTTCCACGACAGATTACCAGTGATTGATTTTGTTTCAAGCACAAAGACCAGTCTAGACTGACATGAGTTTCAGACTCCAGCTGTATTCACACCGCGAAGATTTAGAGGGAACCGATTCTTCGGTTGTAATTTATGCGAGACGGTCTGCAGCACTGGGATGATTCACAGGCCCCTGTACGGTTGGACACACGCTGTAAGTAAATGTAAAAGGTTTATTGTAAATGAGGCACTTTGGAAGCGACATACATCTTATAGCTACCTGGCCCACTTGTCAAATATTTGGTAATTCACTAATACTCTGATGTAATTCGATTATGAAGTGAAATACCTAAGATATCTAATTGGACTATTTAACTGGAGGATGGGATGATAGATTAAATTAGCTTTGCAGAGATTGAAACACAATCATGTCAAACACGTCTCGAGCGATCAGATTGCTTTGCAAAGCCTCCATGATGTTTCCACATAAATCTATTCAGTCACACTTTTTTTATGCCTTATGCAGTGCTCTGTAAAACAAAAAATGATATACATACACATGAAACACCGTGTTGCTACCATTTTCAGTCTCAGCTGAGCTGTCATAGGTCCTCTCAAAAGGTATCGTACAAAACATCACATCCACCAAGTCCTAATTTACCTTGGGAAAATGTTTAACACAAACGATTATTCTGAATAATGGGCATTGTAAAGATGGCCAGCTATGATAATAGTTTTTCATGAATAAACCTTTTATACATTGACATATAACTGCAGGTATACATGTTCTGCCATCAGTGCTGAATTCCTATTTGTGTTAAACTTGACACCATTCCTTAGGCTTCTATTCGAGCAACGAAAACAATATCGAACTGTTCAAAAAACATATATTCCTGTTAGTATTGGGGCTTCTGGATTGCTCCTAAAACAGGCACTAAAATTGTTATTCAACAAATTGTTTATCAATTTTTACAAAATATTAATATATTTTCTCAAATGTCTTGGAAATAACCATGCTAAAGAGAATATATTATTGTAAAAGTATTCATTCCAAGGGTTTACTAGCAGCAGAGAGCAAAGTATTGAGGAATCCTCAATAAACAGACACATTTGGTACAAGCCCAGTTCCCAACTGTGACTGACAGGAGGGTAAGTTGTTTAATCAGGAATTACACCGAATCAACACCAGTGGCAGATGCAGTCCAATCCCTTTCATATAATCCAAAAAGCCAGTTAGCTTTAAGTAGATTTCTACTCTACGCATTTCCCCTAAACCAACAAATCTATTATTATAAAAACCGACTCGCCATATATGAAGGAAGACCAGATTTCTTTTGCAATTTGGTGATGAAGCACCAACAATACTGTATTGCTGAATTTATGAGGAAGGGTCTCATGAAAGATCATAATGGTTTTTATTCCAGTGGTTACTGAATTCACAACATCCTCCCTGACTCGTCTGGCTGGTTTGGAGTGAGGTAACATTTAAGGTCATTTTTACCAATTATTGTGGCTTAAATCACTCATTCGGAGTGATAAAAATGTAGATAAATAAATATCAGTCAAAAGTTAAGAAATCATGCATCATCTGTGCAAGCAGGATGCATATAGTTCATTACTATGAGTTATGGACAGTGTAGGCAGATCAATAAGAGCTGCAGTAAATTGACGCTGTTGCCATACAGTAATGTGCTGTATATTTTGTGTATTTTTTAAAAATAATTTGATACAGTAAGATTGTTATAACCAGTTAGAGAATTCTGATATATGGCTAATTCATGCACACTTTATTTGTTTTTCTGTGTTTTTTTTAAGAAGAAGGAGCAACTTTCTGGATAAAATATATTAAAAACAAAATTACAGCTTTGTGTTCAAGTCAAAACTGTCAAACATTTCCTTATTTGTTTTCTTATCTACTCATTATCAACTCATTGAATGAATATGCTTATTTTTTTAGCTGGTCTTTTGTTTTTGAAAAACACAAGGTTAACAAGTCAGTTGCCTTACCCAGGCAGATCAATAAAGCATGATGGTTCTCAGTGATATCAATCTATCATGTCGGCAATGTTTGTGCATCTTCTGCATTGTACAGACACGCACTGCAGTTTCTGTCAGCTCGGTTTAAAATACGAATATGGAGAACATCATGCCACATATCTCAAAGTCATTGCGCCACATCTCTGAAAAGCAAAGGACACAACAATGTAGGAAGAAAATATATCGCTCTGCCTGGAAGGAAATGAGACCATAAGTTAAAAAAAAAACTTTAAAAGACATGCAGATTCGCATGAGATGCATTTCAGTTCTGCAATACCCCACACATGCCCGGATGAGAGCCGGCGTCAGAAAATACAGCGTCTATCCATGACACCTTCAGGATCTGCAGCGATGCTGATGTAAGGAAAAGCTCCAGGGGTGTGAGGCCTCATTGCTACCACATCTTATCGCAAGGTGATATTTTGGGGTGAAAACATCTTCATAGCATGCTGGTGAAGGGTATTTTGTGATCAGACACCTTTGCACAGAAAGTTAAAAAAGAAACCAGTGAAAGCAGTGTGATGTGGGAGAACATTGGTTTTTTAAATACTTACATGTGGCAAGCCGTGACATTTTTGTCCTACCTGAGGCCATTTCTAACCTGAAACACACAATCATGAATTATAGGGGTATAGGGGTCTGTATAACGAAGCAGGATTTCTTGCTTAGCTAGGTAACTTGCTGGATTTAAGGTAGTCTGGGCTAAATGTAATTCAGGATGAAGTCAATTTAAACTGGCGTACCTTAAATCCAGCTAAGCAAGAAATCCTGCTTTGTGAACGAGGCCCCAGATTACTGGCAACGTCAAGGAGCATGAGCATTTCTAAGACAGAAAACTAAACTAAAATGTGTCAAGAATGTGCACAAACCCCACAGGCGAATACGCCTCATAGGCCTACCACATATAAACACAGTAAGACCCACATTCAATGCAACTCGTCAAGTCTTGATGTATGTTTTAACATCCCCGCATGTAAAGGATAATGCTGTGCTTTCCTTTTTTAGGATGGAGATAACTCAGTTTAAAGCATGGCGTGGCATTTGGAAAATCACTCTTTGAGGAGAGGAGTTAAGTGCAGAGCGACCGGGTGCTGATGCTTGCAATAAAGATTTCATTAAACGTGCAGATAAAAAGGGCCAATAGCCTCTAAAGTGAAAAGGCCTATAATTTACACTGTTTCATAATTACAACAGGTTTCCGTCAGTGCGGCACTTAAGAAAACACCGGCTAAGGGCAAATGAGAGGCCCGCAGTGACTATGTGGCAGTTTTGGCCGCCTCCCGCCAAGTAACCGTTTCATGTTCATCGTCCCCTGCTGCCACTGCTGCTTCACTGACTAGACCCCTCGGATCAACCCAAATTCTCTTGCTTTTTTAATATTAGAAGCATTATGTCATTATGATTCTATCTGCTTCCCATAGGAGTTCTGGCCAATTGGTTTTTGGTGAATGTTTGCTGTCTGTGGCGGACGGGTGTATCCCCCAGTGTAATTTTATTGCATTTTTATGCCACAGGGTATGTTTTTGTTTTGGGTATGACTGTAAATAAATAACACGTGGAATTTAGTATAAATATATAATATAGTGCTGTCATGAAGACCTCTTTTCAAAGCAACCCCTTCAGGCTCCCTATATGCAGTTACCACAGAAGCTAATGTATCTGTGCCCTGCACTGGGTAGAAGTCACCATCTCTCCATTTTGTGTCTCAAAACTGCTGCCTGAAATGTTTAAGAGCAACTTGATATTTCACTGTAGGCTTTTGTGTTTTACCCGGTTTTCCTTCCATCCAGTCTTACTTTAACTAAGTAATAAGAGCATATTGGGACTTTTAAAAGGCTTTCACTGAAACATTTAAAGAAGTGTATGTTTATGTTTAAAACATACTGGTGCAGGTATTTAAAAACATTTCAAGAAGTATAAATTAGAAGTAGTTATAATTTATTTTCTTTTGTTATGTTTCAAACATCTTAGTCACCTTTCATAATAAAAAAAAATCATAAAACCGAATATACAGCTATTATATATAACACTAAATAGTATCATTATTAAATGTAATGATAAAAAAGCACAATTTTTGTCAAATTAATTAATTCTTATAATACAATAAAGACTTCATAAGCTGGAAGTGCCTTCATAATCAGATAAGTGCCCATAGGTTACAGTCAAGATCAACACAAAGTTTTATGTTCAAATGTGTCAGTGCTGACAGAATTACTCATACCATGCTAATGAAAATAATTACTACTTAAAGTCTACTTTTAATTACACACATGAGTAACTTGGAGAAAAAACAGATAAAGATAAATAACAGCTACTTTAGGAAAATAATTACATTTCTGTGAATAATAGCTAAGTAAACTGTAAATAATAGTTCTGAAGGCCAGTTAAACACAGTAATTGAGAAAAAATACTATTCAATGGGAGCAAAATGAGGAAGAACCCACCCTATCTGTACCACTTATCTGTAGCAGAGTCCAGTGCAAAGACCAATCAGAGGGGGTCCAGTGCAAAGTTTTCCAGCCAGCAAATTTTAATAAATGCCCCTTTTCTTTTCATAACAGGTAATCATGCAAAATTTGCAACAAATCACTGGGAATCCTAGATCCTCTCCCCCAGTCAGCAGATTTCACCACTACCTTAATACTTATACAGACCAATATCATAAAGGGATTTATAGTGCATTATACACTATATAGTTTCATAAAACATTCATAATGCATAATACACATGGTTATCATGTGTTATGCCTTTAAATATTTATAGCTATGTTTATAATGGTTTATGAATGCATTATTGGTTATGAATATGCTTATACATGACTAAAAACATGGCCATGTCTATCTATCTATCTATCTATCTATCTATCTATCTATCTGAATTATTTGAAACTATTTGGAATTTTAGATATTACATCAGATGTTATAACCCTGTAATGGGGAGGTCAGCTAGGATTCCTGATAAGTTAGTTCCTCAGTATCTTTCTGACGTGTAAAGAAGAGATGTGAATGCTTGTGTAAAAACAGCTGTGAAACACCATTCTTCACATAATGAACAGAGCATGCACGTGAACATACCTATTCATTTCGTAAAAAGGACGGTCAGGGTTTCAGTTTAGCAATTTTATTCTTAATAATAAACCTGACTTGATAGCACATCGGGTGAGTTTCAGTCAATTGTGTGTTTCCCAAAATTCTCCCTGGAATTTGCCCTAAATAAAGCTCTAAATAAAGCCCCCCCCCCCTTTAATTTGCAAAGTGTAAAATTGCCTTGGGGGCTTGTTATTGTTCTCTCCCACAACAATATTCTTGTTCACTGATATGTTTTACATTGTTTTTTTGTTTTCATTTTTCTCTCTACAAGGGCCAAACTATCTTCCAAACGAAGTCTGTTTCAGATCCAAGCAAAGGAAGCGTGTTTGTTAACATGCTCATTGAAAAACACCACTTACCGTCTGCATTGCCTGAACCCCGTAAAGAAGCATCAAGCAATGCATTACCAAACACCACTTACCGTCTGCATTGCCTGAACCCCGTAAAGCAGTATCAAGCAATGCATTACCAAACACCACTTACTGTCTGCATTGCCTGAACCCCGTAAAGCAGTATCAAGCAATGCATTACCAAACACCACTTACTGTCTGCATTGCCTGA
>JAODKF010000038.1:16407665-16421300 GCA_026779585.1 Mormyrus proboscirostris | reverse complement strand
CACCCTGATTCAGGCTTTGTCAGACCAAATAATGCGGAAACAATCTCAGCTAATGTATATCTTGCAGTCAATAAACCAACGCTACGCTCTCCTGTTTATTATTTATTTTAATTTAATTTCATTTCATTTAAAGCAAACAGGCCAGAATATAAATGTAACACTACTTCTTCCGCATGACAATTCAAACAAACAAATTACATTATTTAATTTCAGAGAGGCTTTAAATTCCTTATACTTCATATGCATACAGTAATCATTAAAAAAGCAATTATTTCTTAACTGAAACATTTTCATTTTCCGTTCAAAAAACATTAGTTTCAAAGAGTGAGACATACATAATGTTCAAATGAATACATACATAATGTATCCAAAATGAATCTTGCACTCTCAGGAAAACCAAATGAAATCCCCAAATAAAAGGCATCATTATCACTTGTAAATAGAACAATGAATTTCTGAAAAAATTAATATTTCACCATGCATCCTTCACAATAATTCACTTTCATTAAATGTTTCTCGGAAAACTGGATTTTCTGATTATATTCCATACAAAATTTATAGAAATTTCAGGAATGATTTTGAAGATGTTTGACATCTTTTTAAGACAACCATAATCACTCTCGACAATCGTCTTCCTTCGCTCCCGTTCCTTGTCTGTCTACCTTTTGTACGATCCTTAACTCCTGTTCCTTACCTCCTTGGCCCAGCTCCCGTCCTTGACTCACCTACCCTGCTGAGCCCGGCTTCCCCTGTCGTCCCGTCCTCCCGTTCTCCAGTCCCGTGTATACCTGTCGGACGGACCCGTCGGCTTTCGACCCGCGCTTACCCATCACGACCACGATCACCGCTCGCCGCCTCTGGACCTGTTTGCCTGATCGCCGCCGCCAAGGAAGCTCCCCAGCTGACCGTGGATATTCACCCCTTGCCATATTAAAACTCTACTTACCCTGCACTTCTGGATCCTTCTTTCCTTTACCCACCAGCCGTGACACATACATGATAATGTTCTAGTTCAATTAAGACCAGTGTATTTAGTAGAAGTATGTGCTAACCAATAATTTTGTGATCTACATAATTTCCATGTCCTAAATTGAAAGAGTTTATTGACTTTTCTGCTTAATAATGAATCTCCCCTCTTTGGACACTGTTGGCTGTCACAGTCTGTCCAGTAGTGAGGTGGTCCCTCAAGATTCCTCCTCACTATTCCCCTGTCCCATCCTTGTCTTTAATGGTGCTATCCTTCAACCCTGCTCAGACATTTTTCTTTTCTTTCCCAGTCCCCAGTGAAACACATATTAGAAAGTTGTTTTGCTTCCTGTCTGTTTTGTTTGTGCAGCATACTTATTTTCCCAGAGTAGGGGAAGGCCAGGTCATTTCCCCCCAAGCTGCCTCTGTCTGTCAAGGCTCTGTTCTCAAGCAAACCTTATCCCTTTTAAGCTTTATGTGTTCCA
This sequence comes from Mormyrus proboscirostris, assembly GCA_026779585.1. Classification (NCBI taxonomy): domain Eukaryota; kingdom Metazoa; phylum Chordata; class Actinopteri; order Osteoglossiformes; family Mormyridae; genus Mormyrus; species Mormyrus proboscirostris. The sequence goes on along the minus strand of JAODKF010000038.1, from coordinate 16,419,849 downwards.
AGCAAACACGCTTCGGGGTAAGAAAAATAGGAGCCTTTTCACCTTTTGTAAATGGAATTTTTTTAGCGATACAATAGTGGTAGAATTCCGGCATCTTATCTTACATGTTCCTGTAAAGTAAAGAAGGTCCAGGAACCATTAACATGCTAAAATGATTTTTTTTTTCTTACATCCATGTATTTCCTGCATGATTTAATTCTAGCTGTTTTCCCAAGTCTGCTCACTTATCTCTTATACTGTATGCAGCATATTTCACTTTGGTCCTGGCTTGAAAATGAACAGCAAAATATGAGGAAGTCCTGTTCTTGTGTAAACCTGGTCGTCCACAGCCCAACCCTGATTTAAATATCCTCACTTCCTGTTCTGGGGATACTTGTGTTGAGCTTATGATTGATCTTGCAATATTTTTTACATTTTCACATTAATGATACCTGATATACCTGGTATGTACTATTTTTGCCCTACATCCTCCACTGTCCTTCTTCTGCGCATTGAGTTGACCACACGGCTCTCTACCCAACCCACGTAGTGTTGAATCCCGTGGGACTGTTAGATATCTGAATGACAGAGTTGGCACAAATTGATCCCAATCAACATTTTCGACTTGTGCTTGACTTTCCATTAGCGTGAGGATTGCATTGTGTGGCTGTGATGCCCCAAAAGACCATAGGATGATTTACCTCCTTAGGAAGAAATGTGTGCCCTGAGACCGACCCTTGAAATTGACTGCACCAAAACATTAACCTCCTGCTCTGTTTTAACCCCCCTTAAATGGACAGGTGCTGGGAACCTCTCAGCTTAATCAAACATTAATGTTGTGAGTGTCATTCCCTGCAGAGGACACAGTACATCCATCAAAATGCAAGAGAAGAGAATTTCTCGCAATAAGAAAGTTTAGAAAGGACACTCACTCATTTTTATTTCGTATAGTATTTTGCGATATTTAATAGCAGGTTGGGGTTTTACGATCCTTCTGAAAATCATGCTACTGGTATCACATGACCATTCCCTTGCTGTTTTCTGACTATTCAACCTGCCTACACAAAGCACACAGGCCGCATAGTCAGTTAGCAAGTCGCACTGCTAACAACGTTACTGCCCGCATTACGCACTTTTTGCTGTATCGGCCTCAGAAGATGCTCGGTACTTATCTCACGGCTCCATGTAACATTGTGATTTTTAGCCTAAGTCGTTCTGTCGTGAAAGTAAAAATTGCAAGCGAGAGTTAGTGTCATTACAGTTCATAATAAAAGGAAATTAATTCTCATTTTTACAGTTGTATATGGTTGATGTGGCATTTATATTTGCGATGCAATAAACAATGGTTTATTTTGTTTATGAGCAGTAAATGTAATTTTGATTAATTATAGATCAACACACTCTTCCGACCAAAAAACAATACAGCACTAATGAAATCAATGTGAAATGCAGAAATGGCATCACGTTTGGTCCAATATTTTTGGATGTAATAATGCTGATATTGTTTGTTGAGCCTTTCATCATCCATAGGATATATGTATAAAACAAGAGTATAAAACTCCTACCGTATTTTTAGGGTTGTTAAATTGAGTTTTTATTATTCATTATGATATTGATTTTGCTGTATAATTACTTGCATCTAGTGTTACTAAGGCAGGAGAAAACATCATTAGTATGGTTGTGGTGATTTGATTTTACCTTTTACTTATTGCTGAAAATATCTATAGTGTTTGCAGCTGCATTTTAATAAGTTAAAGTAGAGGATAATGTACTGGAGATATTTTCTTTTTTGGCACCAAATGCAAGCACAACAGATAATTAAACTTATATATTCTGTATTCTGAAATGCTAGATACTACAAATAGATACAAATTTAGAAGGACTTTGTTGTCAATGTAGGCTCATTTTTAAATATGTAAAAATAACTTGTAGTATATCGAGTTTTTAATGCGAGTTGAAGCATATATAAGTAATGTACTAACAAGTGAGTTTTATATCTGTTATTTATATAAAGTTGGAAATGCATTATTAGCCCATAAAAATATTAACGCACAACTCAAAGTTAATGTTAACAACAGAAATACTGCAGTCCAGAAATGTCCAGCAATTTCCCTGAAAAGCCTGTTCCAACTATGTTGTCTCAAATAAAATTTAGCACATGCACACTGCAGTGTGGCAGCTGCTAGAAGAATTCAAAAAATCTCAAATGAGCTTTTTTGTATAAGCAATTTCAATGTGAAAATATAGGCACTGTACAGTATGCTTATTTGTCTGCATAGTATGTACCTGCTCCTACAGTATGTTAACCAGAATTCCCCCAGTTCAGAAAAAGTTCAGGTTATCATACCTTAAAACAGGATTATTAAATATCTTACTAAATAAGATGCATCTAAATCAGCCGAAGCTTGCTTAATCCCGGCAAAAAATGAGTCACTTAAACCTTTATTGCTCATGGGCCATTGTTACTTTGATCTGTGTGTTTTGTCATCCAGTTCACTGGTAGCAATAATTCTGCTTGTACTGTATGGCACTGGTTCCGATGGTCCAAAATGCCTTTGTAAGAAAAAGGCAAATTCCCCTTCTCCCTAACTATGGTGTTCATCAAGGTTTCGTACTTGGCCCCTTCATTTCTGTCTTTTTGTTACAACACCCCTGACATTATTCAGCACTGTGAGTTTGATGTCTACACCTTTGACAGTCAAATTAACTTCCACACCAAACAAATCTTTGTGTGTCACCCACTGGCTGGCTGCATTTAAAATTCAGAAACCTAAATAACCAATAACATTATGAGCTTCAAACAAAATCAAATAGAACTTATTGTAACTGCTCCTAGAAGGGTTTATGTTTACAGTTTAAATAAAGGTTTTATATGTTTTTTTTTGTTTGTTTTTTCTGAAGCTGTCCTGGAGCTATCCCAGGTTTCAAACTATGAAACTGGCAACCATATCAAAACCTTTTTGCAAACTCTGGATTTCTATTACTGATTCAGTTGTTGAAACAATTGTCACTTTTCATTTGGCCTGTGTCTTTTGAAACATTTGCTGGAAGCATTAATCTGGTTATAGTTTTTGTTAAAAAAAAAAAAGAAAAACAAAATCCCTTCCAGGGTTTTCACTCGCAATAAAACCCGAGAACATGGCACTGCTTCTCTCATTTTTCTACGCTTTGTTTTGTAAAATGTATTACATCTTACTGCTTAACTAAAACTCCTGTCATTAGTTTTCCTTACTTCTTAGACGTAGTTCATCGTTAGACTCCCGTCACACTGTACTTTTTTCAACCTGACTCTGGGCTGGCTGGATTAAGTATCAAGGGAATTCTTGGCACACTATACTCAGTTCCAGGGTCTCCTCTGCTCTTAGAACTACCGCACTAAAGCGGTACAGTGCTCTTCTCCCATGCCCTTATTCCCTCTAGTATAGGTTCCTCTAGTTTCTTCCACTTAAGACACACATCATCTTCCTTATTTGTTTTCTAGTATTTCACTGTCTTATTGGATGCTTTTGTTATTCACCCTGATATTTTGAGGAATGACAGAGATGGTACTTTATTGATCCGTGGAGGGGAAATGGAAGGGTGTCATTGCTTTTATGTGATCATCTTAATCTGCTTTCTTTGGTATCTTGAAAGCTATTATTATTATTATTATTATTATTATTATTATTATTATTATTATGCTGATGACTTTTTAGAAAGAACATTTGTACTCTTACCCGTTTTGATTTCAAAACAATGTAAAAAACAATATCAGTGGAGCTGTTCGCTGCGACTGTCAGTGAGGAGTGCATGAACGGGTCTTTGATATGCTTTGCATGTATAGTACAATTTCCATTGCTAGAAGATTAAAGTAGCTTGCAGATCTATCCTTAACTATCATTTTTGAGTGAAAATGCAATGACTTTTAGTGATGAAATGATCATACTATGAAACCCAAAATCCCAGCGTTGGTACCTTGCATTGTGTAACCGATACACATACACGCAACTGTAATTCCTGCTTTCATCAATGTGAAGTTATTCCATTTGCGTGATAATGCTTTTGCTTGGTAGTTTGTGTCACATTTTTTTTTAAATGCTGTGTTGCGGTTACATTGATTGAATTTGTGGTTAAAGTGGTTGTTGCTACATCTTGACAGTATGATTTAATGTAACTGCTGGTGTGATGAGGATTGACCTGAGAGGGAAAATCATGCAGCTCTCATCATATTAAATTCAACTGCAATTCCAGAACTGTCGATAAAAGATGTGGCCAGCACAATATCTCCAAATGCAATGACTGAGTGACGTACTGTGTGGCAGCCTCTGCCCATTTGCTTTTATACAGTATAGCAAAGTGTGTGGCGTGTTGCATGACCTTCGATTTGTAGGCCCCTGTTGCTTTGCCATTGAACACCTGAAGAGGGAATCACAACTGGACATCTCGGAAGTTCCAGGTGGCTGCATGTAGGCCGTCACCTGCGTTAATGCCTGTCAGCTCAACAATCCATAGGAAGAAGGAGAGCTGTGTCTCATTGATGCTGGTACTTTTATGGCATTGAGGCACACCTGACTATGCATGTCAAATCGGTCTATTGCGAATCAGACAGATGTGGTATTTCGTATGTTCATGATGGAGTGATTGTAGAATAGCCAAATCTACCTGTTGCTGTTGGCTAGCGATATGAATCTGGGCCTTTGTCCTAAATGTCAGAGGGTACAATATATAGAGATTAAATCGATTACCTACGGAGGAGCTGAGTTTATATACTATGTTCTTTTTAACCGCTAAACTTTGTGTATAGCCACTTTTTTATCATCTAAATGATATCTAATCATTCCCTTTCATGTCGTAATCTTCTCAAAATGGTTCAGTTATTTTCAGTGTTCCTGAATGCCTAACAAAAATAACTCAGGGTTTGGTATTCCTCAATAAAACAAGAGTCTGCGTAGCATAAAATTTAGCAGGATGGTCTTTGATAATTTTGACTACATCGCTGGCCTCGGAACAGGAGGCGACCTGTGACCTTATGCGACATCACGTTAAATCACAATGAATGGATGGTGATTTGTGGGGATGCATGTGTCTCCTAACTAGACATCACAGGAACACACCGCTAAACAGAAACAGACTGCAGTTACTGACTGCCGTTTTCAGTTTAACTTTTATTTATCTGTGTCTTCCATGGTTGACTGAAACTGCAAGGATCTTAATGAGAAATTCTCGACGAAGCATCTCTTAGGAAATGTGGGTCCAGAGGAAATTGATTAATGTGACGCTCCTATATTTTTATAAAGCCTTTTGCTCCTTTTTCCCCCCCAATGCTATATTGCTAAACACCCTGTAACTGCTTCAACACGACTCCTGAGAGGGCAGTACACAAACCCTCAGAATCACGCTCTATATAGATGGCAGCACAGCATTTCTATATTGTTTCTATATATTTCCTCTGAAAAAGTGTTGAGACTGTTTTGGACAAATAGCACAACTCTACGAGAAAACCCATAGTAGTTTATTATCCGTAAAAAAAGACAAAGCATAGTGTGAATGGAGAAACAATTAATACTAACAATGGTTATAAACAAGCACCGCGAGCCAGGTCAGAGCGTGCCAAGAACGGCACGTATTCTGCCTCCGGCAGAAATCTTTCCCAGATGGAGTTTGTGGGGGCTGATGGGATTTGGGCCGCTGACAGGACATGCACTGAGCCCCATCTTCAGACATGCATGACCCAGGCATGGAAGGAAAACAGGACCTGTGGCCCTTAAAAGGACGAAAAGTAAGAGAGTAACTCAATAATAATGCAACAGCAGAATGGAACTCACAGGAGTATGAAGACCAGAACAAACAAGGTAATGTAACTGCCAAAGGATGTGAAATAGCCAATCAAACAAGCAAACATACAATAAATTTCAGGAACTACAATCTGAAAGATCAGGAAATGACTTTATTGTGCGTGGAAACTCCTACAAGTCAAGATTCTGTTGGCATTTATATAGGCAACAGAAACTGCTATTCGGCTTTAGGAGAAGGAAAACACAGACAAATAAAGAATTCAGTCTTGGGAAGATGCTACAACAAAGTGTGGACTCATAGATGGGGTTCAGAGCACATGTTCTGCTGGGGAAAGGAGAGAAAGAAAGACTCAGTCTTACATACTAGATAATCAGGCAGAGGTGATGTTCATCCCCTGATCTCATTCACCCCACCCCAGGGTCCTCCCTCTATCTTACGCTCACATTTTAACTATATCGGGTTCTATTTAGCGTCTGGCGCAAAGCAGCTCCGGGCATGATGTGAGTGGTTTTACATAGAATCATGCGCAGTTGACAATTTTCCCATCCAGCACACGTTTCATTTCAATAGCAGGTGTACTTGCACCCATCTGAGCGCCCGTGGGCGTGTCGGTCTCAAAATGAGGCGGACTCAGGTGCATGGTGGGCGCATCGCTATACTGAGGCAGCAGAATGTGATTGTTCAAGTGCACCTGGCTCTTAAAGGGAATGCAGGATGACATTCTGATTGGTTTATAGCAGGGTTCTTCAGATCTGGACCTCAATTCCAAATCCGGGCCTTGTTTTCAGTTCTCCCAAGTAGTTTGTTTAATAAAGACTGATTCTGATTGGCCTGAGGTTTCACACCTGGCTCACAAGTAAAGGAAGGCTGGAATATCAGCAGGGCTCGGACCTTGATTTGAATATCCCTGGTTTATAGCATGTTACAGGCAGAACATACCTGGGATTAATTATGAGAGTTAGTACAAGCCTTTCAGACTGTGGTGCTGCGACTATTTTTCTGCTGTTAAACAAGCAGAAGTAGGTTGGCCGTGCCCTACAAGGACTTATGCTGTGTGCTTCAGACTGTGCGCTTTAGATCATTAAAATAAGGCCCATTAACTTAACAGACGACATATCCACCAGATAAAACATATTTCGTGGAGATCGTCAGATTTCTGTGCTCCCATGACCGCAACCGTAGAAAACGTGCATTAATTTTAAGTGTAGAGCTGCACTTTAGCAACATTAAATGCTCATTTATCCAATTCCCCGTAATGAACAGCACATCTTTTATCTATATCTAGATATAGGCGGTGATATTTTTCCACTCGTACACTTTGACACGTCTTTCACACGGCTTTGTAAAGGTGCTCCTGGCAGAGTGTCATCAAGCCGCCAAAGAATACATGTGGCATGAGAATGTATGCATTATGCTGGCGCCATATGTCCTCCAACGGCTGCGTGCAGACAGACCTAAATGATCTTTCAGCAACGGCACAAAACTGCAGCAAGTCCACTAGAAGTATTTTGTGTGTAAGAACTGTTGTTCTTTGTTCTTTTTTTGTATTTAACTGCAATGCCTAGGAGGGATTTCAGATATATTTTATCTGGCTTATAGTCAAAGATATTTCTGATTTAAAAATGCTACCTTTTGGTCCTTGGTTTTCTGGCTTACACTGTAACTATGCTGGTAAATACTATCATCATTTATTCATATTATAATTATTCATTTTTTTGGATCAAAAAGTGTCTGTTGTAAAGCACAGTAACCAAAAAGTTTACATTTATTTTTTTTTGACTGATACAAAAATATTTCAAAATGTATTAGTGGAAAGTGCAAAAATCTTTAAAGTCTGACAAATGCCAAGAGTTTTGTCAGCTTTGAAAGCTGTACAAAAATGGATCTTATCACTTTGACTGGTTAAACATTCCAATCAATTAAACACCCCGGGATTTTACACTGTAGAAATTGAAGTATACTCTGCATTTGTCGTGCAATTATAAGTAGAGAGAGTTTTCTCGGCATAGCAATTATAACTTTAAAGTACCCAAGATTGCCATCATCTCGGTAGTTCAATGGGAAAGGCTCCCCACATTAAGAGCGGCCTTAGAAATGGAAAACTCACTTAATGAATTTCAAATCTGTGTCTTCTGACTATTTTGGGCTGTGACACCTGTGTGCAGCTCCAATGAATTTTTATCCTGCAGTCATTCGATCTGTGTATAGTGCTGGAATATGGAAGCATTTGTTTACATACATATACATACATATTTATATATATTTTATATATATGTTTAGATAAAACATGAAACTTCAATGAATATGAATCAAAATCCCTAGCTAGCACAGGTGACATTTATATTTGACAGACTATAACCCCATAAACAAACAAAAAAACACAAACATATAGCTAAATAAATATCAAGTGCTCATGTTTGCACCTGCCTGTGTATTGTCTATACACCAAATGCAAGCCAATTCGGTTTCCAACCAATGGTGTTGATACAGGTTTAATATTTTTTATATATAAAATATATATATTACAGCCTGAACCAGTAAACATGGGAGACCATTTCCAGGGGGATGTTTGTCACACGACTCATGACTATTAATCTAAGTGCTCTTGTCCTACGAAACAAACAAACACACATGCTTGAGCGCACATTGTCCTTTTCCATTACTCGTGCATGCTGAGGCAAGACCAAAGTTTTGCGGAACCCAGCTTTAGAAATGGCAGCTTTATATATTTAAGTGAGGTTTAAAGGTTCTTGTGACCCACAGGTGGCAGTTGGGATGCTTTACCTTGCAAAATGAGTTGAATGAGAATATATTGTGTTACACTTTACTTGGGGGCACAAACAAATTAGTAACTCATTTACTACTCAAGTACAAATTATGCACAAATATAGTAACTGCATGAAATACATAAACTCTTATGACTGATTAATGATGAACGAACGAACATCAGTACATGACTAACACTTCTAGTTAATTAATACATTAAGTAAGAGTGAACGTATACATTACTTCTATCTATTGGTGCCATTAGGTTCGATCACTATAGACCTGAGTATTTTAAGTCTAGCCCTGAGTATTTTATCCCCGATGCCAGTCTTCCTTCAAACATAAAAAAGTCAAGCCCCAGGTAAACTTGACTTATCCCCTGATCTTTTCAATAGCTAGAAACTCCCCTGCTTCTGCCACTCAAGTGTTACCGTACATACAGTATACATGTAGTATATAGCAGTATATAATGCTGCTAACTGGCCAAAGTATGACACTGAGCCTCAGAACACATGGGGAAATGCCCTTTACGTGCACTGCTGGCCAATCAGAATACGGCAATGGAGAGAATGAGCACGGAGCTATGAGTAAGGCAGGGCTATTTGCGTTACGGTGACTCACTCGCCACAAAGTGAAAAGCACAAGGTGGGATTGAACGAAACATGAATCAACTAGAACTAATTTAACTCATCTAGGGAGAGAAAAACACAAACACAAAAAATACACAAGGAGTTTGCTTATGCGAATGGGAACTGCACAACCCCCAGTTGTTGCTCCAGGGACTGGCTACCCCTGTTTTCTCAAAAATGTGTGTTGATTTCGATAAAAGTGACAAACAAACAAGAAAACAAACAAACAAACAAATATAAATATGCTAATTAACTACAACATCCGGCCGCCGTGACCTAACTGCACCACAGGGGACGCTGCTGTGTAAAGCAGGGGTGGGCGATCTTATCCAGCAAGGGCTGTTGGGAATGTGGGTTTTCAATGCAACTCCCTGCTTAGACTGTTAATTAGAGAACTGACTGGTGGAAGAGTCCTCACACCTGTGTTTGAACAGCAGACCTAAAGGTTACCTCAAAAACCTGCATACACACCGGCCCTTTGTAGATAATGTTGGCCACCCCTGGTATATAGTTTCTGGCATTGGTTGGTTATCTGACTTGTTATGTATGTGGTGTACAGTATGGCTGAATATCTCTTTCTTGTAGTCGGAGCCTCTGTCCTTCCAGAACATCAACACAGTATGTGGCACCTTTAATCTTGTTTTCTTCGTCTGGCTGTTCCTGTTTTGACACATCAGAAAACTCCCAGTAGCAAATAATTAATTTCTACAGTTTTAAAAGTTGGTTCTGGCTTTAAAAAATATATGTGTCTTATTGAGAAAGCAATGTACCTATAATATATTAATGTCTGCTTTTGATTTTACCTGGGATACTATTCGTACACTTTCCATATTCTAATATGTTTTATACATAGCTACATACATACAGATTTTGTGGTACATATGAAGTACAGAAATTTCTGATAGTCTAAAATCGATCCAATATACAATGTTACATATAGTGTTCTATATGGGACTACATGAATAAAATAGCAGTTTATTACACATTAGTATTTACTGCTTTGACTTTCTTGTTTTGCATCCGAAAATGACCATATTAAACGTTATTCCCCCGTTACATAAAAATTAACCCTTTAAGGAAAAGGCTGTCTCAACTGGTCGTCCTCTGTTACAGTTTGCGTGAGGTATTGACAGCTGACTGAAAACGCGCATATGGGTAATGAATGAACAGAAACATTTTCTCTCGTAACGCTCGATGTCGGCCTTTTACAATGCTTTATTCAAGAATATCATAAATACTACTTTGGTTTGATGTTTTGGCAAAATTGGAGCTGTATTACGAATAAAACATTCATTAGTTTAGCCCATTCAGCTTGTTTGTATATCTATTGGATAAAAATCATCAAGTCATCAAGTACAGATTTGTACATGTACAACAATACAGGAAAGTGCTCTATTGAGAAAGCCCAGCATCCTTTGTGTTTTATGGGACATTTCATTGATCTGCAGTGGTCTTATTATTGTCTTCCTGACTGTGTGAATATTTGCTGGATCCAGTTTAATTCCTAGTAATCATAACAAATGAAACCTAGATTACTTCTTCTGTATTAGTATAAAATATTGCAGTTGGTGCCAAACTACTCATTAGGCTGCCGCCTAGGGCACCATCTTCTAAGGGGGTGCCAACTTAGCAAGCCAAGTTCACTTTGTATCAGACACGGTGCACCAGCAGTGAAACGTGCCCAAGGCTGCACGTGGACTTCAACCAGTACTGATTGCAATTAACCTTTTTTTGTAATGAACATTTCTTATGAAATGTCATAACATCCATCCATCCATCCATCCATCCATCCATCCATCCATCCATCTTCCAATCCTCTTGTGTCCTGCAGTGCAGTGTTGCAGGGGAGTGAAACCCATCTTAGCCAGCATGGGACACAACACCATAGACAGGATGCCAATCCACTTCAGGAGGTGCATATACACACTTACACCTTATCAGAGATTTAGAGGCACGGATTTTCCTAACTGCACATCTTTGGCTTATAGGAGGAAACCAAGAGAGCCCATCGGAAACCGACACACCGGGAGATGAACGTGATCACTTGACGCTGAATGCTGGCAGGATTTAAACCCCTAACCTTGTTACTCTGTGTGAGACAACAGTGCGACCAACTGAGTGACTTTATCACCCCCAGCCATAATGAATAATCATAAACAGCAATGAAACTAATAACAGTGGCAACAATAATCATCGTCATCATCATTATCATCATCATCTTTGGAGGACGCCCAAGGACATCTTGGAATTGGAATTGAGGATCGAAGGAAGATTTAAATCATAAAATCAATGAAAGTAAATCTGTAAGATAAAAAGAGTGTCCCGTAAACACGAGACGTGCAGGAGGACTGAAAGGTACATGAAAGGGGTTTGTTTCACAGCCTTTAAGCAGCGATGCCCCCCCCCCACTGAGGTATGGTGCAATGGGAATTCCCAGTGTGGGAGGAAAGTGGGACCAAGGGCACGATTAGCTTTCAATGTAAGCGCTTTGTAAATCAGCCAGTGCTTAATTGGCACCCAGTGAAGGGCAGTGAGAGATGCAGCAGAGTGTTCCTGGGGTGCAGTACAAGTGAGAACCCTGGCAGAGAACATTCTGGACAAACTGTAATCGGTTTAGTGCGTGTGGCAAGCGTTCCAAAGAGCGAGGTGTCCAGTGGATCCAAACGGAGCCTAGACGAGCGTCTTAGTGACAGAGGTAGAGGGTTCAGCAGTGCCTGTCAGCGTCCGGGATCAATTTCAAGCCAAAGAGCTAAAGCCAGTCATTTGCAGATTCCTGATTTTGGCAGAGGAACCAATGGTACAGACATCTATGACATAGCTACAGACAGAAGAAAGTAGCTTAGCCCGCAGGGTTTATCTTGCTGGACCCCTTAATACTTTACATACATATTAGCAAACGAGTCGTATTAGCAAATGATAAAAAAGGTTAAAGTTCTGTGTATGCATTTTTAATGCGTTTACTGTAGGTCAATGCTAATATGGCTGTTTTACATTATACTGATGCTAATTCAACGGCCATTCATTCCACACCCCCC
>JAODKF010000038.1:16396698-16407643 GCA_026779585.1 Mormyrus proboscirostris | reverse complement strand
TTCACACTTCACACTTTCAACACCGTGAAAATAATTGAGAATGTCAAGGGCAATGCACATCTTACAGCAGTCACAAAACTTATAACACACAGTATGCTTAATGACAAAGTCAGGGGTATTTTTGGCACATAATATCAGTGTGTGTGTGTGTGTGTATCTGTGTGTGTGTGTGCGTGTCCGTGTGTGTGTGATGGGAGAGACATTACCATGCATTTTCATTTAATATTAATAAAACAAAATAAATGAATTATCCTGTGACGTCTTAAACTTTAAGCCAGGTCCGTAGGACATTGTTAGTTCACAAACATCTAATTTTACGCTGGCCTACATGCTCACATAAGCAGTAGCGTAATTCCAGAAAATGTGCTGAAATGTATAGTAGCAGCAACATTGGCAGTAAGTATATAGTTTTAACCAACAACCTTTGTGTTACATCTATATCGCAAATTAGCTTATTTGCTACCTTTATAACCGCATGCTCATATTTTCCTTCTGAAGAACAAGAATGCCGTTTGTTCTGTAGTGCCAGTTCGTTACATGTGACAGGAAAGACATGTCAGTTTAGGAAGGCAGATAACCAGGCTTAATAGTCTGAGAAACCATGAATCCAACATGAATTCACATTGTGGATATCAAGGTCTGTGAGGAGTATGCAGCGGTGAAACTGAAAGAGCTTTTCCATATATTTTTACGCTTCTCCTCAGTGACCTGCCTGTCCTTCCCCCACCATTGTGTCGTCGTCTTTAGTCCCAGCAGAGCTACCGGTGACGCCTATTTACATTGCCATGGTTTCATCATGTTTCCTGCGTTCACAGCTGTGATGGTGGGCTCCTTTGTTTGGTGCTCATGCCTGTTTTACTCTTGCATGGCATCATGGGAAATAAAATTCAGACTTCTGAACTTTGTCATCTGATCAATTAGCTGCACCTGGGATATGCTTTTTTAAATTCTAATTCTTAGTTAAAGAAGAGCATCTACAATTGTGAAAATCTTGGGCATATAATTTCTTTAAGCACATCTGACAGTACTGTGCTTGCTACAGCTGCACCGAAACAGTTTGATTTAAAAATTAATAAGATATCCAGTAACTTTTAGTGTTAATGGCGGGGTGTTACGGACCCCCATCCACTCTTATTATCACCTTGTCAGGGCTTAAAAAAACACCACACCTGTTTTTTATTAGGTGAGATAACCTGGGACACACCTCCTGTTGAATTTATAAAGAAATGCAATTTGTTAAATCTTAAGCGATTAGACAAGGGGAAGTCACTCCTGGTGTTCTTTCTCAGAAGTACATCTTTAAGCTTAGGAAGATGTTACAGATACAGTTTTAACGATGTTTGTCAGCTTTTATCTGATCTTCACATTGTGACCTTAAAACCAAAAAAGACAAGATTCACATTGTTCCGAAGTCACACATATATCCCAGAAAGCTGTCTTAAGAACTATATACCTACAAAGTCAGAAATAGCTAGAGAAATATTCTGGCAATTTACTTGTTTGCATACTGACATTCTCTATGCACATTTTATTATTTCACCGTGAAATTGTTTAACTCACATTCATGTTCAAAGTACTTTCCATCTTTAATTATGGCTCAAGCATCCTGGTACCGAGCCTCTCTCAGAGCAGCTGGAGGGAGGATTGATATATTGTATCGCTTAGATTCATCACTTTGTTCTGCAGAGGACACACAATTACCTTCTCCACTCATTAGCGATCTGGCCTTTCCTTCAGATCAAACAGCAATTACAGTGGCCTCATTCTCATTTATAAATCTCCTGCGGTTTGGTTGCTGTTCTACTTGAACATTTTTGGTTGAAATCAATGCAAATAACTGTTATTATTCCAACCATCCCTAGAGTTTTTTTATTATTATTTTTTATGTTTCATTTCAGATGAGGACTAATATCTACACATTATCCAAACGGCATAAAACGCCATAAAACTCACTTCTGCACGACTCTCCAAACAATCTGATAATTAAACATCTTGGGATTGATGTCAACTCATTCATTAGTTCATTACACTTTTGTAGCATAAACCTAACCTGCTATGTATTATATTTTGTATTTATTCATTAGCATGCTTACATGTAGAGTCTCTTCGTATAAATATTCTGTTGTAATCTTTCACTCACTTGAACAGATATTCTTTGTAAATAAGAAGCAAATATCAATTAATTCACGTGTCTGGTTAATTAAGCGCTAAATACAAGGAAAACAGCAAAATATGTAAAAGTAGACTGTAGACCAACATTGTCAATGCTGGCTAGATCTTAAAAAGCTTCATGCAACTTTAATCCGACATTTGATGAGAGTACAGCTGTCAGCCAATTTTTGGAGTCATTATATTTTAAGTAGCAATATCGTCGGGGGGGGGCAGTGGGGGTTAACATGGGTGGTTTTATGGGGCCTTTTACTTGGGATCCCAGTTGCCCACATACCCCCCCCCACTCTCTCTTAAACTCATTTCAAAATATGGTTCATTGGGGAGAACGGACACACATTCCTCACTGAGGGGTGAAAACCACCCCAGACTTGAAGCGAAGTGAAATTCCCTGCCCTCTGGACTGAATTCAGCGTGAGAATGTCCTTAATAGCTTCCCAACAGCATGTGCGGAACCTCATGCGCAGGCTGCCGTCGATGGTCCAGCCGTGCCGGGCTGCTCAGCTGCGGTGCAAACCAACCTGCGCGGCTGCACCTGTCTGCTGGCTCGCAGCAGTTGAGCGTGAATATTACCTCAGTTCCTCAGAGGCCGGGGGCATAGAGGAGGTCAGTGCGGGGCACTCGCTGATGTACAAAGAACGCTTTATTTGTCAATGCTTGCTTTGTACCCTTAAGCGTGTTTGTTTCTGCTTTTTCTGTACCGTTTTGCTTATCTATAGCTCTCGTCTAGCCCACTCTGGGCGGTTGGTTTTCATGCTGACGTGCTTGGGTATTTCACGGCTCTTTCGGAGTCTCCCAAGTGCCCACGGTAGATGGTGTTCTTGAATGCGGTCCCGCAGATAAAACGTGATCTGGAACTATGTTATGCCATCTGCTGCTCGTGACCCGGACTTGTGCACGCTGGCGTCTGTCTGTCATGGGGGATCGTTTAAGTTGGTCTGGGTTTTACGTAACCGCCCCACTGATGGAACCATGATCCATTACTGATCTGTCCGATGCCTGAGGAATCCTGATTACTAAAAACCAGTGCAATGCTTGTAAAAGGGTCTAGAGCACTATATTTTTAGAGGTGCTATTTGTAATGTAAGGTGTAATATGGGTATTAGAACTCAGAGCACTTCATACCCAGTATGTACAACCATACTAGAAATGGTTCAGTTTCGTGCCAAACATGAAATACAGGGTGATATTAGTGTAAATCCTCTACTGTACAATATACACACAACTAAACACAATAGAAATGACAAATATTAAAGAAACAGTACAAAGACGTCTTAAAACAGGTTTCCTTAAGTGTACCGCGTCCAAGCGACTGTTATGTACAAGGAAAACAGTGTGTCAAGATTAGAGTATATATTGAAATTATTGATAAAAACTGTATTGTTGCATCATGAGGTCCCGTATTGTGGATGGGGGAATGAGATTATGAAATTCCGATTGGGGTTTTTTTTTTTACTAATTATTCTCAGAGGACGACCGCTGTGACTAGCAGGGTGACACGAGTACAGTGCTGCACGGCAGAAAATGCCACGCTCGTCTATATCTGTGTGACAGTCACCGTCTTGCCTGCGCAGTGACCAATCGGGAGAAATGGCCCAGCACAGATATTCGATGCCCGGGTTGAGTGGCCGCTGCAGGCTGCTCCTCCTGCACTTTGGGAGAATCGATGGAAGCACAGAGGTCAGAAAAAGAGCTTGTTTGCCATCTACAGCACGCTCAGCTCATTGCAGTTTACATTTTCCTCTCTGGTATTGCCATTACTCTCGATGTCGTGGTGAGAAAGTCCAGCATAACTTCAGCTCACTTTAGGCAATGTGATTTTGTAAATAAAAGGTATGGTTTGTTAAGTATAACACATGGCACTGCTGTTAATTTTGCTTCTTTTGCTAATAAGGCATCAGTGCTTCACTGAATGAATCCGTAACCAGCAGTACCAATTGTCCTGTCATGCTCTTTTCAAGCATTATTAAAGGGAAATTCTGCCGCAAAGCAACAGCGCCACCCATGGGTTCATAAGAAAGATACAAAAATCCAAAGCAGAGGAAGAGCTGAGGATTGTCTCAGATACTGGTCTTCTATAAGAAGGTGTTTTAAAAACGATGGTGTTCATATTTTTTACATCATGGTTTAAAGGTGGAAAGGTATTCCGATAGAGACAATCGGTAAACCTTCTTTGTGTTCAGGATTTTTCTTCCAACGCCACTATTTTTAATAGTTGTTCTGATTGCAATTTAATTAATCATATAATTAGCACTTATCACATTAATCTATAGCACTTACGACCTCTGCAAATAAAGCAGGTTCTGTTTGTAAACAGTGTGCAATAGAGGCACCGGGCGTCCGATAAGCCGACGTCGCCTTTTGCCGGCAGGACCTGCTGAGACGTTAACAAATTGTGGTTTGTGACCTTGCGGACCTGGCAGTGCTGCCAGTGATGACACCTGATGACACATGATAGGAGATGCCTTCAGCCTTGGGAACCCTGGCCCTGGGTGCTACTCTTGCAGATTGGATATCAAGTGAGAAGACAGGGGTCAAACCCCCCCACCCTGACCCACCCACCCTCGACCTCCAATGGAGTTCCAGTCCCCCCCTTGAGAAACTGATTTAAACGCTGATTTGTTTCTAGCACAGTAATTAACTGGTACACACACACACACACACACACACACACACACAGGTTTGTAATTATATTTTTGTGGGGACTCTCCATTCACTTATATGAGGAAAACTCTAAGCCCAACATGACGACCCCTCCCAAGTAACGAAACACAATACGAGACATTTGGCATTTGTACTTTTTTGATTGCATTCACAGATCTTAGTGGGAATGTGAAAAAGGGTCCCTGCAATGGCAAGATAACAGGTTTTTATCACATTGTGGGCGACATTTGGTCCCATCTATGTAATATAAATATAATCCGCAGACAAACACACTCACACACCAAATGAATTTTCATTTAGTAAATATTAAGTATTGTATAAGTATTGTAGTCATATACTTAAAAATAATAATAATCTTGCATTGTGTTTCCCATAATCCTGACCAAGGAAAACAATTAGAAGATGGATGGATGGATGGATTGATTTCATTGTCTACAGTAGCTTCAAGTTTTAATATATTGTACAATGTATTTTATGTTATAACTTTTCTTTTGAATTTGTTTATGTATTATTTTGCAAATATGTCCATTTACTATATGACACACATTGTGCATCTAAAAAGAAAACTTGTCTATCCGTAGGCAGAAAGAAAGAATATTCAGTAAATGAAGAATGGAATTTATTACAAGTTTTGAATCAATTCAAGATCTGGCTGTTAGCTGCACGCCACCCTCTGCTGTCTGTTTAGCTGTTCGATCTGTGGGCAGTCAGGGATCCGTGTCTTTGACTGCCCTCGTCACCACACATCTTCCGCAACATGTGCCCTTAAAATCGATGCACACGCACGCACGGCTTTGCCTCGCCGGGTACAGTGCTGCAGCCTACTGCAGGCAGCCTGTAGTACAGCTTCAGGCTTCCGGTAACATCGCGAACGCATAGCATATTCGTTCATATTCTGTAACCATCCATACGACGCACCTCTTGCTTTATCTGCAGTTTCGATTTTCAGTTTCATTTCGATCTGACAAACACAGACAAACGCACGTTGTACTTGGGCGCACTGAAATTCCCCACCCGCTCCTTAGACGGTACTTAAAAAGACTTAATAATAAAACCAAAAGATAAAATGATAACATAAAAATGGCAAATAAAATAACTATGAAATATAAAAGCAATAGTATAGACAATACAGGTATATTTACATAAGTTTGCATGTTACAAATATAGAAAACATGCTTGAAATAGCGTGAGAACAATGTAAAAGTGCATATAGCGTGTAGTTAGTAATGTACAATGATTCATGTCTTCTACTATTTGTGGTCTTTAAAACAAGGTTAAATTAATAGCTGTAGAAGTGTACTCCTGGTTCCAGATGCTCATCTGAGGCTCGTTATGTAAACTGAGGGCGGATCGACCTTAATGAAGGTAAGATCTGGCCGTGAGGGTATGCCGATGGTGTGCTCTTCACACAAAGCTCGGCGCGCTAGCAGGGCTCCAAGACTGATTCCCAGTGTGGCCCCTTAGCCATCTGTAGTGTGGGCGCCCAGCGACCGTAAATTGACTCGTGTCCCATTAGGTGGCTTCCACGGATGAGGTCCTCTCCCTGTCACCGCTCTTTGCAGCCTGCCGGGTGCCTGCTTGCCTGTGGGGGCGTGGGGTGGGGGGCCCGTAACATTGCCTGATGAAGCCTGTAGACCGTGTAGTGGAAAGAAGTGGGTGGTTAAGGAGCGCGCACTTCACGGGGGGGTGGGGTGTTAGTCCCCCCCCCCCTTATGAGCTGGCAGGGGTATCGTGTCTCGGTGAAGGGGGGGGGAGATCTGACATATTAATTGGCCATTTTATTTAGTTTCACAAGTTACACAAGTGTGACTGAATGAAATTATTAAATAATTGTGCTGAGGGACCATTTGTCTGTGTTACAGTACCAGCCATCACATGCAAAACGATGGACGCAAACAATGGATGTTTATTTGTGGAACGTCAGATCAGGCTGGTATGTTAGAAGTACGTAATGTAACAAAAAATGATGATAAAATTATACACACACACATATATATGTATATATATATAAAGAGAGAGAGAGAGGAAGAGAGATTTTGTTTTGGTCTAAGAATCTCATGTATGCCCTCTTTCATTTAAGCTTGGTCGTATTTTTTTGGAAAGTTAGTGTTGTCAAAGTCAAAGGCAGGATCTCCATCTCAGTGGGAGAATTGAGCTGACTTGGGGACTGTTGCCCACCAATGATCCTCATCCAGCTTAATGGGCCCTGAACGATTTTGTTAAGAATGAGTAAATATCGCACCATTAAGCTATGCAAAGCAGGTCGGGAAGGATCAGCCACTTCTCTCGAAGGAGGTTCTGCACTGACTCCTAGGGGTTGGACGCATATCGAAACCATGATTAAAAATGCATGAAAACGTCAGGTTATAAAATGTTTACAAATACGCAGGGTGGTGAATGTTTCCTGTCGGGATGTAAAAGCACATCACAGGTGCTCTCCCCCATTGATAGAACCTGTACCGCGCACTCAGAAGACCTTAAAAGCGGTTTGCATATGCAATTAATTACGAGGGCTACCAAAAGGTGATGATAAACACCAACGCGGGTGCCGTGGCACTGACCTCGCCTTATGTTTCCTTCAAGGGTATCTGAGCACTCAGGCTGGAAAAAAATGAAAGATTGATGGACTTGGTGAAAGTGTGTGCCGTGCCAAAACGCCGGTTTATACGGCAGCGCAAAGATAAGGCGTCATGACAAATGCTGCTTGGAATTAGGAAGATTATCTAAAATCAGCCGTCACCTCAAACCCGCGGGTCTGTCACTTTCCAACAAAATCTGTCGTTGTTGCTTGAGAAGAAAGTTTTATGTTCAGACTGCTATCCATACTAGGTACAGTACTAGTTAAGAGCAGAATTATTGGGGGGGAAAAACTTTACACATATCATGTTATATATTATCTCATCTATGTAAAGCAACATGATAAAAATTCAAAGATCCAATCTGACTTTTGACAAATGTCTGCTTTATTCTCCTGTGTTCACCGTGCTCTCCGTGAAAACAATACTTAGTCATCTAGAATATAATATTAATTGTTTACACCTAAAGCACAATGCCAAAGAGACAGCATGATACATTATCTTGTCAGTGTTTCTTACTTGGGTTTTAAATCAATTTTGCCCTTATAATGACAGCATTCTGCTGTATCGCCTTCCATGCACTATAATTATCTGCACTTAGTGTGGTTTAAATGCAGAAACACCACCTACATCGAGTAAGTTCTCTGTTTACTGTGCCTGTTATTTGGTTTCAAGGTGTCATCTGGCGGAGCTGCGGAGAAAGTGATTCGAAGGGGTTAGTGTTCCGAAGCGTACTGTCACTCATTTTTAACCAAATGTGTTAGGAAGCCACTAACCAGAGCTGAGTGAGAAGGGTTAGTCGGTGCCCAGTCTAATTATCCCATCTTCATTATCCTGCAAGAAGCAATGGGAACCTAGTATCTGAAATGTGGGTTTGAGACATGAAATTATTCTGATCTCCAGAAAAACAACAAAGGTCAAAGACCTCAATCTCAACCAGACAGGATTTTTGGGATGATTTACGGCAAGACCAACATACCCCTGATCAAGAGCAGTTCTCCAGCAGACAGTATCACACAGTATTCCAAGACAGACACCTTGAAGAGATCGGCGAGCCAAAGTGCTAGTATAAGTTCATTCCTACATACTGGATGCTGTGTTTGCCTATGAAATTATAAACAGGCCCTATTGTACAGTTGTATGTATTAATGGTTATTTATGTAGTGACTGTTTTTCTAGCAAAGACTTTCAGCGCTACTTCTGAACAAAAAGTGTATCTTGTTTGCTTAGTATTATAGCTATTGCTGTGGTCAGCTGACATCTCATGGCTCATTCCAAAAGACTGAAACAAACCAGTTAAAAAGGACAGCATTCAAATAAATAAAAATCTGGACATATATTTAGCTTGATTAAATCATATATGAACTTACGTCATTAGACCTACATTTCGTTATGTCAGCTATTGTCACGTTTCTCCTACAGTATCTTCCTTCTTAAAGGATAAGGCTTCTCTTACCTTCATGCCCATTTGCTTAGTCAATTCCGGCAAATGGAATGACGCGAATCCAGGAAATTTACTTGAACCACGGTCACGAGAATCGGCCTCCAGTAATCAGTGGTGACATTCGTTAATATCTGGCGTTTGTGATTGGGTACCTCAGGCGCCGTTTGTGATGGGCTGACAATACACGTTTCAGAGTCTATCAGGATAAATGAGAGCATGCGGTGCGACGCCATTGATCAGTCACAAGTGCTTAGCGTCATGTCAGTCCGCAGCTGTTCAGGTGTCAGAGCCCAGCGGTTTGCTGTGTGTGTTCAGTGTAACGGGCTGCTAGTAACGTTAGCATGTTTCAAGCATGGCACCCAAATTTATGTCTAAGCTAGACAGAACTAAGTGTCAACAGTAATGTGCACATGTGCACTACTATAGCAGCAACAACCACAATACCATTAATTTAATTATAATGGTTATGCAATATCCATTATACAAACACAAGAGTCATTAACTTGATGGGGGCAAAAGTATTTAATCATCAAATTATATTAGTAGCAAAAGTAAGCATTAGCATGTATTGGAGGGTTACTTTAAACATATCTAAAAGGAAATCTGTCACAATCAGACCCAGTCTGAAAATTAATCATTTAAGTGTGAAGGCAAATGCTATACTCTCAAAGCTCTTTTGGCACTTTGATCATACACAATAACATTCAGCTCAACGAACACTATATATGATGTCCTTTGAATGTTGCATGTACTGTTTAGAAAAGGAATTATATTGATTAACACAGATACAAATATCCATCCGTTTTCCATAAGCAGGGTCTGTGAGTGACTGGAGCCCATCCCAGGAACCACAGGGTACGAGGCAGAGGAATCCCTGGATGGGAAATGATATGAATACAGGTATATTTAATTCATTTTGCTGTTATGCTTTCTTGAATTTATTATTATCCACTTTGATTCTATCATTCCAAAAAGCACTGAAAAAGAAAAAGAAAGTTTCTTCTTTGGTAGAACTGAAAGATTTCTTGCACATATTGTTGTCTATTAGCAGTTAGGACTGACGGCTACATGTGTAAGGTATGAGATGGTATAATGGGTTTGCCTTTAGAATAATGGCTTTCTGTGCTAAGGCGAGAAGGTATTATTAATTCATAGATCTATGTGCAGCTTGACCGCACACCTGCATTTTTGAGGTTCTTCCTCAGAATTCTGGAATGAACGTGAGGACACCGACATTCCTCTCCAGGAGCAATGCAGGATGCTGCCTAAGGCCTAATCAGCCTTCCCTACAGTCAGTATTAATAAATCCATTCTCAGGGCATTGAAAATAGTCACAATAACCGCTGGCACACAATGCCTATGGTTTTTATCATTTTAACAGTGTGGAACCTCATCAAATTCCTGGCAGATGCTATTCTGCTCACATGGACCTATTATTTACAAATCTGTGAAAAGGTGTAACCTCATACAGCACCATAACCTGATGCCTTGACTGAGTATAGGCTGATGAACATGCTGATTTTGCAAGCGTGAACTATACGCAACAGATGTCCCGAATTACACACCACAGTTAGGTGTCTACAAATAAATAGCGTAGGTCGCGGTGACTGGAGAAAAGCTGTTCTCAGACTTGCTGGGGTCCTTTTCTGCACACTTCTATTTTTCAGCCGAGTTGTATATCAGTTTCTGTATTAAGACCAAACCTGAAGGCAAGGCGACATCCTGACTTGGGCCATCTGCAGCTAAGAAAGACATAAGCTACCATAACTTACAATGGATTGTTGATCATTAAATATACATGATTGAAAATGTGATGACTCGCTTTGGGCAGAATGTTAAAAAACCTGGAATAAGGATTTGTGGCCGATTTTACCTTCACCCGGTACATACATGTTCCCCACAGTTTTTAACATGTATATGTTTAACTTTCTTTTGTGTTTACTAGCATACTAACATTATCAGTGCAGAATCCTGATTGCTGACGAGTAAACTCTGGAAAAAGGGGGAATGAAGAGACTTAATAGTCAAATACCTACAATAGGTAAAACTTTACTTGATCGGGCATAAATAATATAGGTAACACTTTACTTGA
>JAODKF010000038.1:16384041-16396598 GCA_026779585.1 Mormyrus proboscirostris | reverse complement strand
TATATTTGCTCATGATTTGTACTTGAGTAGTAACTGAGTTACTAAGTTATTTGTGCCCCCTCAAGTAAAGTGCTACCATAATATAGTATTATACTATTACGTATGTATTAATTAACCACAAAGTAAGTCTTAGTTACATACTGATCTCATGGTATTTCATCATTAATGAATCGTGATGAATGTTTTATCCCAAGCAGTTACTATATGTGTTACTATGTCTGATAGTCCTGTAAACCTTTGAGAACTATTGAAGGAACTTCTGAGGGAACTACTAAGGAACTGCTGAAGGAACTACAGTAGTAATGAACAACACAAGTGGAATACCGTTCTCATATTTGTGATATATTTTTGCTCAAGTAGCACCTGAGCAAACTGAGTCCTTCAGTATTAATTAGTATTTGTGCCCTGGTACAGTAAGTATTATCCGTATAATATAACTGACCAAAAACAAACCCTAATGACCTCAAATTATATTTGCAACAGTGTTTGCTCAGGGTGTAAATAGCGTATAGCTAGCTCCAAAATCTGCTTATTTCAATTCAATTTCAATTTATTTTTATATAGCGCCTTTCACAATAGAGTCACCCCCAAGCACTTTATATGCATGGCTATGTTGTGATGCTCTACATCATTAGGACAGAAGGTCACACTTTGAGGGGACATGAATTATGCAGCAGGACATGCTTAGTTAATGCATTAATTAACCAATAGCTAAGTGTTAGTTACATACTGATCCCATGCTTGTTCATCATTAATTAATCATTACAGTTCATTCCATTCAGGCACTATATTAGTTAACTAATTAGCTAAAAAATGGTAAGATTACTTGAGTGGACAAAAATTACTTAACTCATTTACTACTCAAGAACAAATCATGGACTAATATACGGTAGGTTTCCCCATGAAATACAGGAACTGTTATGATTGATTAATGATGAATGACCATGTTTTTTACAGTACTTAACAAACAATTAGTTATTGGTAAATGCATTAAGTGAGCATTTATTACTACATTATTCATGGCCCCTCAAGTAAAGTGATACCAAAGAGAATTACACAAAAACAAGGAAAGGGCCGACTAGGAAGGGTGGCAGAGGAAAGGCTGCACCCATGACGTTGCGGTTTATAAGTCACATCTATGATGTCACCCATCCCTGGAACTGAACCGGGACTCCAGCGGAGATGGTGCCCACCCCAGGAACCATCCAGACATGTGGGAAGGCAAGCAGAGAGCCGGGTGGTCAGAACATGCGCTGACACGTTACGGGACAAACATAACAGATAAAAATGGCATGTGGAGCAGCACCAGCAACCATAGTTACAGTGTGTTATGTGTTGAGTTGTGGGGGAGCTAAACTGAAGTAACAGGTCTTCCGTGGAGATTTAAAGACTGATATCGATTCAGCATCAGGAACACAGGCTGGCAAACCAATATAGGGGCCCTGTAGCAGGATGCTTTACCAGCAACTGTCGCTTTATTTATATGGGAAATGACAAAGGACCCTGCATTCTGTGATCAGAGCGGATAATGGGATTGTTCTGTCAGGTACGAGGCTGCCAGACCTTTAAGTGCCTTATATGTAAGTAGGAGAACTTTGAAGACAGTCCTGAACCTAACAGGAAGCCAGAGCAGAGACATAAGAACAGGGGTTATGTGTTCAAACTGCCTGCTCCTGGTGACAATTCGAGCTGCTGCATTTTTGGTGTTTAATGTAGTTTATGCTCCCAGATAACAGGGCATTACAATAGTGTAACCTGCTGTATACAAAGACATACTCAGACCCACTTGTCATCTTATCTCCCAACCTTGGAATGTACTCAGGCTTAGAAACAAGAGCTTCTGAACTTCTAATCATCAGCAAACTTTATCATATGCATATGTGAAGGACATTTGGGTTACATTTGAAATGCTTTCTGGAGGAAGTGACCCATTTAAACGTTTAATGCTTGGAGCCGTGCTGTCTGTTCATTTCAGGGCATCACTGATGTACCTCTCTTCAAGCCTATGGCTACATTTGTGATTCGCCATCACAGCGTGAGAAAAGCAGAACCTCCTGACATGTTTTTTTGACATTTTCTCACTGAACGCGACCCGTTAATAACCACTGTTCTGCACTTCAGAGTTTGTCTGAAAGTGCACCTCTTTGAAAGATTAAAGATAAATCTGGTCATTTTGTAATTTTGTAATTCACCCATTCATCCATCTTCCACCTCCCTGGTTTTCTAAAGAGCCAGGAGCTGATTCCGGGAAGCACTGGGAACAAGACCGCATGTGCTGTTACATTTTTACTGGATTATGATGGGAAAGTATGAGTGAGGCTACACTGAATACAGAGCAAAATTGCTACAGTTACCTGAACCCCTGCTGTTATGTCATTTGATAAGGGATTTGCTGTGAAAGTAGGGTCTCTTATCAAAATCACACACAAGACAGAACGTTAAAAAAAAAATCCCTTTAAGCAAAAACCAACTTTTATATCCGTGAACTACAGGAGGTGGTAACACAGTACATGAGGTAGTCTGCTTTATATGAGAGCAGAGACACAACTGACAGGCTTGAGCCAATTTTCTGAAGAATCACACATGTGAGGAGCCCATGTGGGTCTTGGCCAGTCCAAGCTCATAGGGCCGCCCCCACAAAGGGATATTGGGCAGTGAAGGCTGCCCTAGAGGTGCTGCCCACTGCTTGCTAAGTCAGCACCCCCTCAGAAGATGGCATCCTAAGCAGCTTCTCGTGTCTCTGACAGGATTGACCGTACCTGCTCGGTCATCAAAAGTCACAGAGCTCTAAAAATTAATTACCGAAGTAAAAGCTAAGTTGGCATCTTATGAGATAAGGGCGTCTGCAGTATTTTAAGAAAATGGTTACCTTGGCTGCTTCATAGACAATTGAAGGTGTCAGTAATAATGAGGAAGGTAGTATACACATACACATAAACCCATTAAAAGAACTGATTTACAGTAAAGTTAATGTAAAGGCTCCTAAAGTGTAGAAAGGAAACTGTCAAACTCTACAAAGGATTCAAAACAGAAACACAGCAGGTTTCAAGTAATCTAGGAAGGTTTAACTGCGCCATTGCTCTCATTAGTTAGGGATAATTGGATTTTTGTGAGGCTCTTGGTACAGTTAATATGTCGTCAAATGAATGCTGCAAATGTTTTTGACGAATCACAGTAACAATGTGTAACTATTGTTTTAAATTTGATTAATTGCTTAATAGGCAGCATGCTTTGCACTGTGGGTAATTAAAATACCGTGTTTTACCCTCCAAAATGAGACAGAATATTTCAAGCGATGCCATTTTTCATCATGATTCATAATGAACAAATCCAAATTGGAATACAGTTATGGTGGTTTAATAACTGAAGATGTACAAATATTACTGCACATTGCATATTAATGCATTCAAGTTATTTCTAAGGAGACATTTTTTATAATATATATATATAATTAGTGGCGGCTCATTCCTGAGCAGTCTTTGGGCAAAGAGCTACATAATAATATATAAATGTTAGACTTTTAAAGGTTCACGGGCACTCAAATGTAACAGACTTATGTAATTATACCGTCTCCTATAAATACACATATTTTTAGTGTCAGCCATCTGTCTTTCCCTTCTTCTATATCCAGTATCTCTATTTTCCTCTTATTTATGAAGTGATACCCAAAGGTATAATCGACATTGACCCAAAGTCCTTTTATTAACTGTCAGGCCAAATTATGAATCAGTCCGGAGGTGGGATCCTGAGAGTTTCTGGGCGGTGGGCATGTAAGGGAGTAGCGGTCGACTGGTTCTGCCCTTTCAGCATCTCGCCTTTCTCGCCAAAGTTCAGAGTCCTGGTGAGCCTTAGCTCGCCTCGCTCCGGCCAGCCAGGTTGCCTAGGCCACATTTATTAACTGCTTGAGTGTTCCAGTCAGTTAAAATATATTTCTATTTAGTTATTATATTGTCGCGCCCTGGCACGCCTCGCGAGTGTGTGTGTCGTTGCTGTTGTAGTAGTTATAGCTACGACTTGTTTCTCAATTGTGGCGTGTATGTTTACCCGAGTCTTATGTGTCCCCTGTATTTGGTTAGGTGCTTGTTGGGTGCCTGTTATACAGTAGTCCTGTTAAGGACTGCGATAACAGGGCATGGTTCTCCCCTAAATAAGCTTCCTCGTCATTCTCTGTCGGTGCCACAGTCTGCTTGTCATCACAATATATTTCGGTTTTATGTACAGACTGAAAGTTGCAGAGTTATTTTATGTGTATGATCTTTAGAGAATTTTACATGAACTCACAGTGTACATTATGTACTGTCCTCAAAATGGGCAAAACATGCTTTAGGTAATCTTAATGGTAACGATGAGCAAGTCATTGGTGACTGAACATAGGCGCCATTTGTTTTTATTTTATTTCAGTCAGTTTCAGAAACAATATTTATAGCTTTATTTTAGTTTTATTTTTTTTGTTTTCCTATTTCATTTTATTTTGCTTTAATAAAATGTTTTCTCATAGTATTAGTTTTTATGCCAAGTGACCTTGGTTTGAGTAAAATAAAAACACAGCGATGGTGCAAACTGGGCGGCACACGCTATCACAGGCGCTCCGACCTCGTGCTAACGCACCACAAGCGTCGCACAAAAGCGATGTCTTCATGTCTGCAGACGGCGATCTTTCCTTGGTGAAAAGGCTGGACAACTGGCCAACACGACTGCAGGGATCTCCCTCCTGATGACTACTGACCTTATTTTTAATTCCTGCTGTGTGTATAAGAAAGATCACCTAGAGCAGGACTCTTCAACTCTGGACCTCGATTCCAAATCCAGGCCTTGTTTTCAGTTCTCCCAGGTAGTTAGTTTAATAATTACTGATTCTGATTGGTCAGAGGCTTCACGCCTGGCTCACAGGTAAAGGAAGGCTGGAAAACCAGCAGTGCTCGGACCTCGGGGACCGTGAGTTGAATAGCCCTGTCCTAGAGTGATGTGCTGGATATTTAAACATCACCTAAACTAACGGAAGAAGTCGGCATCTGCATTTTCTGCGGTTTTAATCAACATTTGGATCTTTTACTGCCAGTCGAAAGAAATTACCAAGATTTGAAAAGATGGCAAGGATCCGTGCTGTGCCTGTGTGGAGTCTGGCCAGATTGTGGATGATGATGACGGTTTTCTGCAGATGTTAAGGTTCTAAACAGCTATTTACAGGGAAGCCCGTTCTTCATGTCTTTATCTTGTAAAATAGGAGGGGAAATAAGTGTAGTTTGAAGGAGCTGCTAACTCTTCTTTTGTGCTTTTAACTTAACTTTTTAAATTAAAAATTTATTTTGCCACGTATCAGTCATTAACAATCAGAACTGTGAATATTACAGTTTTTTATATTGAATCTATAGTCATCTTGCAAGTCTGTTTTAATTCTGCAACGAGGCTTATGCTGGATTTCATTAGACAGAATAAAAAGACTCTTCTGCTTAAGACTGATAAATACAGTATCTCTGTATTTTAAAGAAGTCATATTATCATATGCCTGAACTGGAGTACAGAAGCTAATATCTGTCCATCACAACATGAGGGAGAAATGAATAGCCTATATTGGTTCCTGGAAATATTTTACCATTAGCGTGCCAGCTAGGCTGAGATCACCTGCCATAGACACACCCTTTGAGAAAAAGGTTGTGAATTAAATCATGCAGCATAATTCGACAAAATAAATTATTATCCGATAGATTCTTTTTTTGTTGGGCATCTTGCGAAACGTAATAATATGAATCCATGCATAACGATAAGGTAAAAAAAAGGTCAAGTGCTAGCAACTTCATTAGTCATCCATCCATCCTACATCGGTCTCTCATTAGCACCCGGTAAAGGGTTGCCTTGAGCCTGAATCTATCCCAAGAGGCATCGGGCATTGGGAAGGGAAAAATCCTGGGCTGAATCCAGTTTAGTCCAGGGCCCACACTCACCTACACGGCCGTGCACACAATAGGCGATTTAGAGGTGGCCATTCTCCTAAAGCTAGAGTACGGATCACTGAGCCGCCATGCTGTCCCCACTTGTAAGGCATTCTTTATCAAAATCCCGAGTGATAGAATGAAGGATTTAACACAAAAAAAAACATTGTGCCCTATATGTACCAAAGACAATCAAATAACAAAAGGAGGAACATTCTAGAACAGAATGTAACGCTTAGGCTTTAAGCAGTGAAGGACACATTTTGAGGGTGGCCTATGAACCAGTGGAGCCAGAATGCACATTCACTGCTGAGAGGTAATGAGTATAGCGTGTCGTCACATCGCTGAGGTCCTTGCTGCAGGAGAGGCGGCCATTAGGTGGACGGGGGGGTGTGGGGGGGGGGCAGGAGATGAGCAGCCTTGTGAAGAGCAGCAGGGGAAAATGCAAAGGGTGGCATGGGAACGGAAAAGTGTGACAGGTGCTGGTAGCTACAAGGCGGGAGTGATAGAAAATCAGGGGAAGCTCCCAGTCGCTGTAACTGCCATAGAACGTTTATTTCACAGACATATCTGCTTAATGACTAAGTCGACAAAAATAATTCCTTGATATCTTCTAACGGTCACAAGATAAAAATGGGAACATTTCAAACAGGTTTGTGAACTATGAGCCGGCTCAATTTTTCAAGTTTTGATTTCGCTTTGATTACCGGTCTCAGAGAGTGCCCAGGAGTGTCCGTAAAAGAGCGTCCATATTGATCAGCACTGACACAGGCTGGCACCCAGATGCTGCAGCTGTTTTTGGCTCAACATTCCGACATCTCCTGCCGATTCCCTTGTTTTTGGGAAGCGGCGGCATGATAAACAGCGTTCTCCTCTGGAGAACCGCCTTTAACGTGTTTCTGCTGCAGTCTCGCCATTCTGCTGCATTCATCCGGCCATTAGTAGACAGCACAAGTGCCATGGCGGCGTTTTGTTTTCGAGGAAACATAAAATAACTGATTCTTGTATAATGCATTTTTTCACTTCAGTGTGTGAATGCACTTGCAATTATGTTGTTCTGAATTTGAAATTCCTTGTGTAATAAATCGCACATAATCGCGAGAGCTGTGATTGCTAATGTGCGGTACTGTGCCGTCATTATAGTTATTTTTACCCTTAGCCTGTTCCACTGTTGCTACATTTGCAGCAATGACTGTCATTTGCATTTGTGCACTTATCACAGGAAAAAAATTCTCTTATAATAAAATTATTTATATTCTTTCCAAAGCAGGCAATTAGCTTCAATGCAGTGTTTACATTTTAAGAACACTGTAATAGATATTGTCTGTCAGCCCTTCTTTGGAGTCTATAAATATAGATTGCAGAAATATCTTAAGACTGATATGTTGTACTTCGTGATGTTCTGTAAATTAATATTACAGTCTGATCAAATTTTGATCTATGACTAAACTGCTTGAATGTAATATACTGAGAAGGGGCTAAGATTGTCAGTTTATAATTGTCTGCATTTGTTAACTTGGACCTCTGCACTAGTTCATGTTTCAGTGTTCTGAATTAATTTCACAAAAGAAGATGGTCATGGCAGTACATCCTAATAAAAATTGCAAATGTGAAATGTATGAAGAATACGTTATCATTCTGCGGTGCCAAGATATTAAAGAACAGGAGCATTTGCCGTCTAGTGTAATCAGATTAGACAGTATAGAAATGTTTAATGAATATTCATTACATATCATCCATCCATCCATCCATCCATCCATTCCATCCATCCATTATACATCATTAAATGTATATTTCGGAGGGAATGCCCTAGCCAGTAAATGCCAAAACTGGGGAGATTTCAAATGTAAATAAGTCAGAGGGATTCAGTTGATTGCTGTACCAATGTCTTGAACCATTAGCTGTTCACCAGCTGCCATCAGTACTATCTGACTTGTAAGGAAGCCTGACAGAGACCTCAGAGGACTGATTGTGCTGCCTCGAAAATATCTGGGTGGATGGGGGGGGGGGGCTATGTGGGAAGCTGAATATGACACAAAAATCACCTAACAAGAGTACTGCAGGTGGAAACACAGAGTACTGCAGGTGGAAACACAGAGTACTGCAAACATGAGGCGAATATGCAAATTCCACAGACATAGAGCTGTGGACAGGAATCAAGCCCACATCCCTATAGGAGAGGCAATCCCCTCTTTTTTTTATAAATGTAACACACTGGATGATCAATTTCATGCACATTTTTTGAGAGGAGGGGAAGCACAAGCACCTCTACTGCTACCATCAACCTCCAGCTTAGGCTGGGAGTAAGCAGGAGTGGAAAGTTCAGGAGGATTATTGTAAATCAAGAGGTAATAGATTCGAAGGTGGCTTGGCAGCGGAGGAACCAAACAAAAGGAGCATTTTGTTCCAACGACTTGGTAAGGTACATTCCAACAGCAATAATAGTCAGTCATGGTAAGGAAGCAGCCAATTCTGTGGTAATAACATATAAGGAATTCATGGCCTGAACTTTGGCATTTAAGGGGCAGGCTGAACACTGACTAACAGTTTTCCCCAAGTAGGTAACAATCCCCTTTCCAAATTCACTCCCCCCCCCAGATTAAGCACTTGGGATTGAGTAAACACAGTTTTCAGCTGGTTCCAACGCTCTTGCCATATGTCCAAGCATACAGCATCATTATGGTAAGCCTCTTAGAATTTAATTCATGTTACACTGTAGTCATTGATCTCCTGCGGTGACCACAGAGATTTCAGAGGCAGGAAGAGTGAGGAGGACATGCCAATATCCTCTGAACAGATTCAATTTGGTGATAAACTGCATGGACTCAGGACGGTCCACATAGACGCCATCCTTACTGAAGGGAACAAATAGGGCTTTAAGCTTTTGAAGCCTATACATGCTGTGGGTTTAAGGATAAAATGAATAGTGGGCACCAAGGACTACAGAATAGTGAGATCATCTTTTTTCCAAATACCCATATTATTGGTTTAGTATGAAATGCTTATGAGGGTTGACCTGACAGAGGTGCTATATAATACGAGTGTGGTTACTGACATCAGTGTCGGGAATTTAATAACTACCTTCTTAATATCAGCCTGAGCCGAAAGAGATAAGTGGGTCAGCTTACCATCAAGGAAACATATTGCAAATGTAGATTGTCAGGCTCAGATGGATATTCTCAAGATACGCCCACAGGTAAAACAGGAGCACAGAAGGGCCTA
The DNA here is from genome assembly GCA_026779585.1 of Mormyrus proboscirostris. NCBI lineage: Eukaryota > Metazoa > Chordata > Actinopteri > Osteoglossiformes > Mormyridae > Mormyrus > Mormyrus proboscirostris. Next base: position 16,387,446 of record JAODKF010000038.1, on the reverse strand, counting down.
GGGCATTTCTCAGTGACAGAGCCGGGCATATAGGCCTTTTACGTATTCACGTGACAAACAGGCCTTTGTGTTTTCTATCTGGGGTCATTTTGCATGCTGAAAGTCTGACTGCGGTTATCTGCATGTGATGCCAAAGGCTTTGTCACAATGGAAACATTGTAACCCAGCAATATCATGTCTTTAAAACTAAACAGGCATCAGAAACAGATAGTTCTGAATGAACTCCATCTTTCACAAATCCAGAAGAATGACCAGTTTGTTAAAACACGATGCGCGTCCTAAATGTAGCTCAATCTCTGCACTAATATGCAACTGCCAATTGCCATTGATCAAAATCAATGACTTTAAGAGAGACAAAGAGAGAAGAGAAAATGCAAATGAACCAAAGTAGGTTCAATGGAAGGTACGGTGACAGCATTGATTTGCAAAGTAGTAGCAGATCACATTTTTTTCACTTAGAATTTTTGGACATTTTTAAACTGGAACACAGGACAATCAGGAATCAGATGTCCTGGATCATGTCAATAAAGAAAAAAATATATATATTTTTGAGTCCCTATGCTGGCTTTGATGTGTTGGGTAAGACTAAATGATTCACTGTATCTGAAGGTGAATTCATGGCTGTATGATTTACTGTAAGGTGGTACAGCATAGGAAAAATACATTTTGTAGGTCAACATGAATTAACAAGGTAAGATAGCTTTCTGAGGTTGAGATAGAAAGGCTTTTTATCTCCACCTCTAAATCAGCAGCAAACTACAATCTGATGGAGAAGGAAAGGACCTACCAGGATCTATGCTTAGCCAAAACCTCCTCTATACCAGACTCTGCTATTCAGAAAGTACACCTTAACAATCATATCCTCATCTTAAGAGGTGTCCCTGGTTTGGGGTGACGTTATATATATCAAACTTGCAAGTAAGGTGTGAGTGAAAAAGTGAAAATGAGGTTCCTTTCATTGAGAGAGATACCTTTTTCTATTTTGTGCTGCCTGTTTAGGCACCTGGTTTGACAACGGATTTCTATTACAACATGGTAAAAAGTTCAGGAAATCTGTCTGCATGAGAACCCGCACACTGTCTATGGGATTAGGAAGCTTATTATGGAAGAAAAATTCATACAAGATATATGGAGGTCTTGCACATAAAGCTTGTTTTTGGCTACATCGTGGTGATAATAACTGACGCACCAGCAGCATTCCCATCATCTTTATCTCTACAGAGTATCAGAAAAGCCCGTTAAAGTTTTAGAAATGGGTTGGTATTATGTAAGAATCTTAGGAATAGTGGCTAAAGTAGTGGCTTTGCTATTGTTTACCCACCCTTATACCCAATTAACCTCTCCCAGTGCAAGTGGACATACACATACACATTAATAAAATGAATTATTTGAGTGAAGCAAGGAATTAATTTGCTACATGAAGACTCCACTGTCACCCCAATACTTTCTAATAAAGCATTTTAATTTTATTTGGTTCTGTAAAATCACCCATTGGTCTAAGGTTGTTGGTTTGGAGGGTCAATAAATTGGGTATATCCAGATTCATAATAGGTGCATTCCCTTTCCAGCCTTGCAAAAGTATTTTCCAGATGTGTCATATACTTTTTGGCATGTAATAATAAAAATGGGTGTACATTTCTGACATATTACTTATTTGTTTGCACGTACACATGCCAAAATACAATTATACAAAGTTATTTAGTGACAGGTTTGAGTTCTTCACAAGAGTTACATTAAGCAGACATACAGAGGTTTTGAATTCTACATATTTTCATCATCCTCTCCATTGACATAGTATGTCAATGCCACATAGGAAAAATGAAATTTATACTGTATAGTAAGACATTGGTGTATCCAAAAAGTGGATACAAATAATATATACCTATGGTACTGTTTTTTTTTTTTCTTTCTGATGGTTCAGAACCGATCATATAGCTTTAAGCCAAAAGGTGCTGGCAAACTTTCTGTAAGGTGTCATTCAAAAAAGTAAAACTTTGGCTATTGAACATTAATTTAACTACCTCTATTGTTCTCATAGTCATATAAGGCAATTGTACATTGGTTCACAAATTAATTACAGCATTTATATTGTTACAAAATAATATAATTCCATACTCTTACATTTAATTACTTGGTTATAAAACTGTTTTGTCTTAGATTAAAGCCCAAGCACAATAATTGTCCAGAAATTAACATTATTTTTACTTTTTTTTTTTTTTTAGTGGGCGAGTGTCGTTATCCTGCATGATTGGACATTTATGAGACTGAAAACAATTTCGAAACAGGATCCAGTATCTTATCTCTTATCAACATGTACTACACAAAACAATTCAAGGCTTTGCAAATAAAGATTGATTTTCTCTGTTATCCTGAATTCCGATTTGCTTGCAATCCAGTGATTCTGTGAATCACATACAGCCACACAGAACCTGTAGGGCCTCCTTTCGTGGCCAATACAACATCAATTCATCTTGGGAATGACAGATAGCAGATCTGCAGAGTGGCCGGTGGGATTTTGAGCCATACCTCTTGCAGAACAGTGGGCAGGTCACTGCATGATGCTAGTGGAGGATTAAAATTCTTAACTCACTCCTCCAGCGGCTCAATAACATTCTGATCTGGTGACTGAACAGGCCGTGGGAGATGTTCAACTTCAATTTAATGTTCATCAAACCACTCTGTCACCAGTCTTGCTTAGTGTGTATTCAGGTATTATCATCTTGATACACAGCACCACCTTCAGGGTACAATGTTTGAACCACTGAGTGAACGTGGTCCTCCAGAATGCTTTGCTGGTCCTTGGCAGTGACATGCCCATACAGAAGAGGTAGTGGGCCTAGGGAATGCCATGGTATTGCAGCTCACGCCGTCACTGATCCACCCCATTGTAGTATATAAGGCCCTAGTGATATGCCTCTTTCAATTCTCCCAGATGTGGGAAAGACAGTGAAGAACAATTCATGTTTCACATTGTCCACAGCCCAAGATTGGCACTGCTGGCATCATCGAAACCGCCATTTGGCATTGGTACCAGTGACCCAATATTTGGCTATAGCAGCACAACCATGAATATTGACCCTATGGAGCTTCTGGGGAACAGATTTGGTGGAAACAGAAGAGTCAAGGTGCACATTGTATTCTGCAGTGAGTTGGGCAGCTGCGGTTTTATGATTTTTGAATACAGGCCGGCTTAGTGCCCGGACATCCCTGTCAGGCAGCCCCTTCTTACGGCCACAGCTATCCTGCTGGATGAGCTGTTACGCCGACATCACGCTGCATACCGTGGCTCTCAATACAACACAAAGACTTGCTGACCTTGTCATGGATGGCTGGGATTGCTGCGAGAGAGTGGTGTTGCACTGCAGCGATTGTTTTGGGATTGTTTGGGATTGTTTTTGGAGTGTT
>JAODKF010000038.1:16328343-16343234 GCA_026779585.1 Mormyrus proboscirostris | reverse complement strand
TCCAATAAACCCCGTTTCCCGTACGACTGGCTCGCTTTGCCTCCTTGCTCGCTCGCCTACCCACCGCACCGTGACAATAGCTTTGTAAGGCCTTGAGCAGTGTGTAGCTTAAAAATATGCATACTGTGGTCATACAATCAAGGAGTGCAATTCCCAAAGGAAATAGGATGTAAGTTCAATGTGTTTTTGCTGTAATTACTATCATTTTTGCACTATAAAAATCCATTAGTTTCACCAGATACAGTATATAATGTTTGACAATATAAAATTTATCTGCTGGGATTTTATTTCTATATTTATTTAGTCTTTAATTATTTTCATACTATCCAATTATTGCGAGACATCACAAAAAAGTAATAAATAAATATCCACTGCAACAACTAATAAGAAACATTAATGAAAATATAATCCTACACTAATTTTACGATACTAGCTACCAGACTATGCGCCTATATGATACCTTAGGCCAAAAGGCAGCCTTTGTGAAATATCCTTTTTAATATTGTTGTTCAATAAACGTGTTTTCACCTTTTACCAAGTAATTAACATAATGTTATATCTGTAATATTAAACAAAATAGTCTCAGGAGATTTTTCGTCAAAGACAGCAGTTGACTTGAAAATATGAAGCATTAAATGTCAACTGAAAAAAGTCCAGAAAACCCAAACTATGCAAAATATTACAATCAAAGCATTTTCTGTTAAAAAATGTATATTTAGCTGGCTGTAAACTTTGTCTGCAAATGGCCCTCTAGCTTTCACATAAGCTGTCAATAAAACTTGACTTTAATTGGCATTTGGGCATTTGAAATGTTATTAATTATATTAATATTAATGGAAGAATCCCCCACAATGATTCCATCCAGCCATACGTCTTCCATATCTGCTTATCCATTGTAGTGTGGTGCTGATCCTGGAGCCCAGCCCAGTTAGATAGAACAAACCCTGGATGGGATGTCAGTCCATTGCCGGGTCCTAATTAAAGTCCTTGGGTTAACTGTCTACACAGTTGGGTACAAACATACATATTTAAACTGGAGAACTTAATTTCATCTGAGCCTGGATCCCTGCTTGTGCTTTACTTGGTATTTTTATAATCAGCGTTTTATAACGGGGCTTGGGAATGGACAGGCAGAAATGCCTTAGAAAGGCCAAGATGTTAAATGTGGAATATGAAAACTGCTGCAATTTGCCTTTAAAACTCCAATTACCGAAATCTGATGGGGTGTCTTTCCAGTCTTTACACTTGAAAATGTGGACTTTTAAAGCAATGATTTTGAACAGTAGGCCACTTATCAGAACAATCATGTACAGTAGATGAAGCATTTTTCCTGACCATAGAGTAGTTGTGTAGCTGACAGAGTTGGTAACGCTGTTGCCCCGCCCCTCTAGGGCACCGCGAGTATCCCGCTTTTCTCCCACAATCTCGGGACGTAAAGTTAGGTCAACCGGCATCCCTAACTTGCCTGTAGAGTATTATTGTGTGTGTCTGGCACCCCAGGCGCACCCAAACCTTCTTCCCTTCCCTGACTGGGATGAGCTCCAGCCCCCACCCGGGACCCGCACCAGGATAGATGAATGGAATAACATATTTTTATAACAAAGCCTGTAAAATAATGCTCAGTGTAGCGCTGAAGAAAGACAGCATTCGGCTCATCCTTGCCACCTTTCTCTCCTCTGCTCACGTCCCACGGAGGAGTGAAATCCACGGCACATGTAAAGAGACAGATAAGCAGATCAGTGCTGGCTCCCGGCAGCTGCCAGAGAGTCATGCAAAGAGTGCCGCGGATTTGACCACACCGCTTGGCGGCTTGGACCCAATCCGCAGTGGCGCGGTGCTAATGACTCTGAAAATGCTACAGGAAAATCTCACCATTGGGGGGCTAAAATGCTCAATGCTAACAACCTCTCTGTGCCGTTTCATAAATAGGTCCAGCACTATGAAAGAGCATTATTGGAATTTTTCTTGGGCAGGGCATTAAACACATTTAAATAAAACTCTTTATAATACCAAGAGGAGGCGTCATGATGGCTCAGTGGGTAACGCCTGCAGGGTCGTGGGTTCAAATCTCACCTCTGCTCGGTGTGTGTGCAGTTTCCTCCAGTTAATTTAATTTCCTCCCGCAGTCCAGAGACGTGCAGTTAGGCTAACTGGCCTCTCCAATTTGTCACTAATGCTTGTCATGCGTATGTACAGGCAGGTTTGTCCTTTCTTGGGCTGTACTCAAATAGTCAGATCAGGGACCCACGTTCCTCCTCAGCTAAACAGCTAGTGAGTCGAGTCATAAGATTGCATCTAGCTAGTTAGTTAGCAGAACATGTCGTTTCAGCATCAACCGAAGAAATTAATTTGTAAGATCCTACAGAAATCATGCTGTATGTGTGTGTATTTTTATTACATTGTGGGGACCAAATGTTCTCCGCAACGTGATAAAAACCTGTTGTTTTGATGTTGTGGGGACCATTTTTCAGGTCCCCGTAATGCTCTGTGAATGTAATCAAAAAACTAAGACTGCCAAAAGTCTCATATTTTGTTTGGTTGCTTATGGTTAAGGTTAGGGCTGGGTGGGGGTTAAGGGTGTCATATTTAGCATTAGCATTTTTTCCCATAGAAATTAATGAGTCATCCCGATAAAGACATGATTATAGGCCTTTTGCCCTATGGTGTCTGGGATGGTCTCCAGGCCTCCGCTGACCTGGATAAATGGTTTTAAGATGGATGGATAATACCAAGAAAATCCTGCATAGACAGAAACAAAAGACTAAACATGGCTAAATATAGAACGCACTGATAATGGAAATATTTCTATAAATGAAAGTAAATTCCTATTTTGCACGATCAATTCTGCATTGAGCCTGATGTGTTCTTCTACGGGAAAGTGCATAACATACAGTGCAGGTTACATGCAGCAGATGTGGCATGTCAGGACGGCACTGAAGTCAACTGGGAATTGTCGCTTCCCTTTTAACTGCTTAAGGGCTGCTAAACTTGCAACTGCAAACTGCCAGAGGTGACCACCCCAAAGCACGAGTGTCTTTGCTTTTTTGTGACATACAAAAAAAAAAAAAAATCAATATTACACTGACCAGGTCCCAAGACACGGACTTTACTGCTCCCTGTTCAGCACGGCTGGAAACAACCTCTGTATACAGCCTATATGTGAATTCCTCACATATTAAACAAGAACAAGAAAAGAAAGAAAAATACATTTAAAATGTTGGTAAAATTTACTTAAGGCTATGTTTTAGTAATATAAAGGACAACCATAATGCATTATAATGCATTCATGAAGCATTGTAATAATGCTATAAAGTAATATTATTTATTTATTTTTTTTTTTGTATGTCACCAAAAGCGAAAACACTCATGCTTTGGGGTCACCGCTGGCAAGTTTACCAGACTCTAAGCAGAATTCATTCCTTGGTTTTAGCTTTGAATTATCTAGGCAGATATCTTAAACGTTTATACTCAAGGTGAGATATACACCTTTGTTAGATCTTAGAAGACAGCAGAAGACGACATTTAGAGGAAGAGATTTAATTAAGTATAATTGTTTTTGGGTTGGACTATGGTTGGATGTGTGAACAAACCCATGTAACAGAAGAGTGATAAACAGCTTTAATAAATCACCTTTGCATTTTCCACAATAGACAAAGGATGAATGTATACACAAGAATCAAGGAGCTGGATTAATCTCAAGAGCTGATAGCTCACACTACACACAAACATGGATTTAAGCGAGCAAGTCAAAATCGTGTATCCTGAGAGCAGTGTCAACACCTGGTTCGGGTTGCTTGGGCCTATAGCAAAACAGAACACAGCAGTATATACAAATTACTGAGAACAGGCAGCAGGTGGAACAACTCAATACAGATATATCCAGTTACTCCCCCACTTGAGACAGTAGTGGTCAGTACACACACACACAGGTTTGTAATTATATCTTTGTGGGGACTCTCCATTCATTTATATGAGGAAAACTCTAATCCCAACATGATGACTGTAACCCCTACCCAGCCCTAACCTTAACCATAAGTAACCAAACAAAATAAGAGACTTTTGGCATTTTTTGGTTTTTGATTGGCTTCACAGATCTCTGTGGGGACCTGAAAAAGGGTCCCCACAACGTTAAAATTATAGATTTTTATCACATTAAGGGGAACATTTGGTCCCCACAATGTAATATAAACATAATCCACATACACAAGTGGATCAGAGGCTGAATCTGTCCCTTTATAGCTTAAGGTGTGCAAAGCTTATGACTGGATGGGCAAGAAAGGAGCTGAGCCTGAATCACATCCTGCGAGAATGAAAGGGAATCTGACAAGTACTGTCACCCAAATAGATCTAAATATGTATCTATTAGCTACACATACTGTAATTGTTAACAGGGCATTTGTCTCTAGTTTTTGGATGCTTTAATATCATCCTGGCACCCCTTCAGTATCTGAATGTATGAGGGTAGAAACTGGAGAATGATTTAAGGATTCTTATATGCATTGATTTCTCAACTTAAGTGAATAATAAATGAACGCAACCTCAATGTGCTCATGAAGGATTGTTACAGCAGAAATGCAAATCATAGAACATTTTGCAGTTATGGAATACATAATGTGGCATTGACTTTTTTTGTAGTAGCTATGCCAGGCCCTTAGAGCTAGCAGCCACAATAGACGACAGTCATCTCTTTGTTCTGGCCCCTTATGCTGGTGTCGGAATGGTATATGTTTGAATTACTTTTGAAAGTGTTCCACCCTGCTCGACCTGGCTGTTGAAAAGGTACAGTAGACTTCTCCTCCAAATTGCTTGCCGTTAACTGCCTCACTATTCTACACAAATGAAGTGTCAAATGTGGGGCAAAGACACTCTTTGAACAGACCTTCCTTCACAGACTAAGGGCAGGAGGGCTCTCTGCTGAAAAGGAAACAACATTAAATCATTTATCACTTTAAAAACGATAGCAGTTTTGATTTGACAGCCGCTTATTGATGGGCTATGTGTATATAATTGGATAGTAATGGAAAAACATTTATTCTAACATTTACAAGATGTACCAGTATTTTTATCACTAGCATTAACAGAGTACTGTTGTGTAGGTGTATGCAAGTTTCACAGCAATATGTTCAAAAAACATTTTTGGGAAACATGCCACCCACACAAATAATGTTTCAAATTAAAAATATAACACACTACTACTAATACTATTACTAGTAGTAGTTACTACCACTACTACAACTACCACTACTACTACTACTACTAATAACAACAGCAACAACAATAAATAATAATAATAATAATAGCAGCAGCATATGATTGTCTCCAAGAACCAGGGTGGGAATTAACGGAATTAGGGGAAAGTCTGACTTATTTCAACAAGTCTGGCTCATTTAAGTGGGAGTTCCGTTCCATCAACGTATTTTAAATGAATCCCCCCTGAAGTACCATGGTAACATAGGTGAGTCAAAGAGGGGTTACTGGTTTATCGGGATAACCTGTCAGATTTAAGGTAGTCTGGGAAAAATGTAAGTGAACGAATATGAAGTCCACTCAAACTGTGGTACCTTAAATCCAACAAGTAACCTCGATTAGTCAGTAACCTGGCTTTGTAGTTCAGGCCACCAGTTAACTGTCTCGCTTACTTAAGCATTGTCTCAAAGAACGCCCAACGTGTGGGAACAGATTCCCAAAAGATCTTTCCGTCTGACGAAATTCCGCGCTCTCACTACTCATGTTACGTAATAAATATAATAAAGCCTATAAAAATCACATCTCAGCATTGCAATTAATTCCAAAATAATTAAAATAAAAGTGCACCCATATTACAAAGGTCACACATGAAATGGAATGACTGAAATTGAAAAAAAAAATCCATAAAAATTATATGAACAGGAAGATATGTTTATATTTTGTCTACTTTGAAAGTTTATTAGTAAAACAGCCAATTAAGTTGTCAATAATAAGCCAATAAAAATGCCAATAATAGACAAGATACGGTTATTTGTGCAGAACATTTCACATGGATACGATTGAAAGTATTTTACGGAGCTCAAATAATGCAAAATAACATTAAACAGTAAGAATGACACGTGAACTCAACCCAGAAGGCTCCCTGTTGGATATGGGGATCAAACCAGGAACCTTCTCAATGTAAGGTGACAGCATAAACCACTGTACCACCATGCCAATGTATTAGCCACTTGTAACATTTATGTAACTTACATATTTAGTCTGTCTGCAATTTTTTGCCAAGCCAACTCCCTGGCTATGTTTATTGCCACAATATTGCCTATTTTAATGATTACATCTTTGCATTTTTCATACAACTCCATCAGCAGCATTTGTTCTGCAGCAGAAAAAAAAACACTGCTCTCGGTTTACATACTTTTCAACAATCTACCGTTCATCGTTCGTCCATTCATCTAGCCTTCTTATATCTTGGGTGTGCACACTACAGTAGGTGGGACTATTCAAGTCAGACTTGTATGCACCTTGATTAGTTAATGCTGAACTGCGTTAGTGGAATAACTTGTAGCTAAGTTTAGTTAGTTTGATTCTGACTTTTTTGGGAAAGTCCAGCTTTCTTTAACTACTTTCATGGAATACCCCCTTGGTCTTTTTGCAGACCTGAAGGATGGCACCATCACTTTCAATGTGATAGGATGGGTAACGCCTTCATGATGTTAGCCTTCTGAGCTGAAAAGCGTATATCGTCGCTCTCCAGTGAAAAACACGCTATCTCCAGATATCCATCAGTTTAGGACTGTGGAAAAAAACACATTTTCTCAGAAACTACTTTATAAAATCAACCTAAAACAACGTAACGAGACACCATTAGCACCACAAATTAAAACCTCTCTTTGCACAGCTGTCAGTGAATAGTTTAATGTTTTAAATGAACTTATGTGTTTAAATGGACTTAAACTGTTAGTTAGCTAGCTATCTAAGCAAGCAACATCCATCAATTTTCTGTAACCTCTTGTGCTATTTAAGGTTATGGGGAACCAGAGCCTGTCCCAGGATAGGGGTACAAGGCTGGGAATAACACAGGATAGGGCACGACCCATCACGAAGCACACTTTCACACCAGAGTACCAGAGGAAACCCTACAGCAACACTAGCAGAACATGCAAACTCCATCTCAGCTAGTAACAATAAGTTGATAAAATTAGCAACAAAAAGTAATCCATACTAAAAAGCGTCATGAATACAAATGTAACAGATGAAAATGCTAGTTAAATGGATGACTTCATAACATTTTTTCTTTGGTGAATTTGATGTCAAACGTAATCACAAGACAGAAGAGAATAAGCATATTTTACCAAAGTAAAAAGTCAAATTCAGCAAAAAGCAGACATATGCAGTTTTCATCTGACAAAAGACTCACAGCCGCATTTTTGTCAGTTTGATTGACTTTTGAGGTTGAGTTGAAGGACCTGGACTCAGGTGACTTTTGTTATTTCCAATGACAATAAACAGTCTCTCTTTTTCAAATTCAATTTTATTTCGCGGCTAGAGCTTTTTCACTTGTTCACAAGGAAGGCTACAGGAGAAATTCTCCATTCAAATGCTTTAAAATTGCATTAGCTTAGTCAAGTCAGTCCCGGCATTCTCTGGGAAGTACAAAAAATCCCATTACTGTATATACGAAAACTTGCATGTCAAATACAGGAATTTCCCGTTTTATGAACGGTTGCTTTACACCACTTAGTTTATACAAAAGACCTACTTCAGCACTTGAAAAATTCAAAGAGCAATTTCATCTTTATGAAAAAAAGCAAAAAGCCAAAATAACACTTAGTGTTCATCAGCATGGCAAATATAAACATAGCCATGCGGCACATAACATTTCGGTCAACAGCAGAACACATATATGATGGTGCCCCGTCAGATTATAATGGATATGAAAGGTTCCCGCTGTCTAGCAGCATAACAGCCATCATAACTTCGTAGCACAACACATTTCTCACGTGTTTGTGGTGATGCTGCAGTAAAAATACCTTATTGTTCTGCCATCTAAAAGAATAGCACATACAATTATGTGCAGTACATATATGGTAATGATAACAAACAATGTTACTGATTTATGTATTTTTTATTGTTACTTAGCCTATACCATTTAGCTTAGTCATATAGTAGCTTATACCCTCTAGGTTTCCATACGTACGATGAAATCGCGTAACAACGCCTTTCTCAGAACGTATCTCAGGCGTTAAGCGACACATGACTGTTTTGATTCTGGCAAGTGAAACTACACTGTGCATATTTTATACTTTATAGAAGCTGTACATTTATGATATCATTCCTGTTTTTACTATCCTAGTGTTATTTTAGGTGGTATGTGTTATTTGGTATGATTTGGTAGGGTATTTTTTGGGTCTGGGAATGTTTCCCGTATAAATTAATGGTGATTTTGGGTTGTGAAAGGCTTTATAGGAACACTCTACATCCTTAAAGTAGGGGGTGAGTGTAATGTAAAAGAAGCTCCCATACCATCCTCATGCATGAGAAAGAAACAACAGAAATATGCATCCTGCGTCTGCGTTTATATGTGTTACGTATGAAATTCCTATGGCTGTTTACTATGTCTTTGTGTTAATTATAGTTTTTAAATTCCGTTGTGGTTTGCCAATGCCATTTCACCAATCAAGTAGTACAGTAAATTTCAAGAGTGACACACACATTGTTATATACGTTCACTAACCTCAAATTTCCCCTGGGCCCGGCTATATTCCCAACAGTAAGAAAGATTCTCTACAAACAATCCCACTAATGAGAGGCAGAGCAGGCCAGAGCAGCCAGAGTTAGGGGGAAAAATAACACACCATGATACAAGCAGTCTCCAGTATGAGAAGTCAGTGAGTCACTCAGCTTTCCTGGCAAGTGCACACAAAACACACATGCATATAAACACACACCCGCTTTGCTGTCTTTGAAACGAAGATGCGAAAAACATGCCCCAGAAAATGCAGCACACATATACATAAACCAAGAGGCATGGTGATATACAAAAAGTCACACTCACACACACCTGACAAGGGCTTTTCGCATATATGCTATACTATATATGCAAATATTTTTTGGATAACGATGGAAAAACGGTGAAATGGTGACTGCAAGGGGATTTGCACTGATGAACGGGCTCTTCAGCAACATTCTGGACTCCGGCTGTCTAGCCTGGTGCCAGGAGTTCTGGGTGCCGCAATTAGGCTGGAAGAGATATTTATGTTTCCTTTTCTATAGTTTTGTGAAATACATCCTGTCAGCATGTGTCTTTAATATGTATTTAAAGACATGGCACTTGTCAGTTTGTTCAGCACATAGCTGCTGTAGCCGCACAGAGGGCAGAAATACAAACTGCCATTTTCCATCAACAGCCAACGTGTGGTAACATGCCTTCCAACAAAACGTTAACGTGAAAAAAACCTTTACGCAATACCGATTGTCGCACCGTAACCCAACTATGCATGACTGCGCTCTTTTTTTAATCCCCGATGTGTTGCGCAGCTGTGTGTTGCGCAGCTGTGTGGTACTCCGCGTCAGCCAGGAAGTCCGCATGGCAGTGATGAATTCTTCCCTTTTTTACAGCTTGGCCTCCTTTGTAATGAAGCCCTTCAGGGACTTTCCTCCACCTCAGCTGGATGTACAGCGCAGTAAAAGTGAAATGTGCGGCAGGGAGCCGCCGCGTGACCCGCTGCGGATTTATCACGGGATTTTAGGGATGGATGTGCCGTTTTAAAAGCTTTGATCAGAATTAATACCGAATATTTGAAATGTTTATATATCGCAATATTATAGACAGAGGACAGATGGTGCAGCGGCTTAAGACAACCTGCCAGTGTTTTCGTAGGGCAGTGTATTAACAAACCGCCACAGGGCCCAGACCTTGCTGTTTATTTATTTATTTTCTGGTAACTAAGTTATTCAACAGGAAGTAAAAATGCATGGGACGTTGGGGAAGAGGAGCAAGAAAAGGTGCATGGTGGTTCTCTGCTTGGTTTGCCAGTTAAAGGCTTATCATCTGGGAGAGTCCTCATGAATACGGCTGCACTGGCCGGCCGGCCGCCCCAGCAATGCAGTGAATGGGGCTCGGAGACGTTACCCACACCTACAATACTGCTTATCCTGCCGTGCTGAACTGGGGGGGGGGGGGCGGCAGCTGCGTCGACTCTGCACCAATTTGAAGCATACAGGTGTAAGCAAGGCCACTGTTTTCTGTGCTGTGGAAAGACCTGACTAACATTTCATGCACTGACCGCCTGCACTATACAGTATATTATAATATTTGGCTTACACCATTGTTCAAAGCAACATACAAGTGAGGATCAGAGAGCAGTGTCAGACACTCTCTGGCACAATTAGGGGTTAAGTGCCTTGCTCAAGGGCCCAATAGTGATATGATCACTCTACTAACCATGGGATTTGAACCAGGGACCTTATGATCACAGAGTCTTAACTTACTACACAGCATACCCATTATTAGGCTATTATAGACTCTATATATGATTAGAGATTCATTTATGATTACTGTTAGTGCAGCTGTATATCAGATACATAAAAGAGCTATCACAGCTTATTGTTATATACTTTAGGTGGTAAACTGTAATGCACAGAAGCAATTTAGGTTTTATATTGCTTCCCAGACAACAGAAATGGGTCCTTCTGGGATTTGATCCAGTAACATTTTAGTTACATGTCCTGCAATGCTAGTTGTGGGCCAGAAGACTCCGTTTTGAGTCTGTTTTATCTGGCTTCAGTATTTTTAAATTGTTTTTTAAAAATTCCTTTTGGAATAACTGAAGGCATGAACAGCTAAATATTTTAACCTTAATGGAATAATTATTCCCCAAAAACGACATTAATTATTTAATATAAAATGATGTTAACATTTCTCCACTTGTATCCAGTTAATTTTCACCTACACAGGGAAAGAAATTTCATCTCCACTAAAAATTTAAACTGTATTTAAAATCCTCATAAACCCTCCTTAAAAAGGTTATTAAATAATCACAAGTGACCATATTCAATATTTATAGAGAAATATTAACTTGATTTGTCAATGGGGTTTTTTTAGTGATTAAAAGATTACAGTGCATTAAAATATGCTGTGTAAATTTGTGAGGAAAAGACAGTATGTTCCAGATTTAGGTTTAGCACAGAATGACACCCACTTTATCGTCAGAAACTACAGTCTCTTAATGGTGTGTAGCTGGCTGCTGACTAGACAGATAGCCTAAGGTGTTATGGTGAAAAACGGTGGACAAATATGCAAGCTGGTACGAGTTTTTGGGGCAGAAATCTTCACAAGGAAACATCTCTGTAAGTGCTGCAATTGCAGACGTATATATCAGTTTTTGTAAAAAAAAAAAAAACTTCTTTAAAGGTCAACAGTTTGATATGGTACGACTGTGTTGTGAGGTCACTGTATGTCATGAAGATTGGCCATTATTGAGAAAATGGTTCAGGAATAACGGAACTACACAATTTTACAGTATAGTCAGTAATCTGGAGTTCGCAGAAGGCCATGTTCTCATCCCATCTCGTGCTCATTGGAAATGTCGAAGAAGAGTTACTGTATACAAAATGCATATCCATTGGGAGGCAGAGATGTTACTACTCCTGCATACATTGCAGTCAGCAAGGACTGGATGGAGCCTTTATTTCAAGGCCAACTCATTATCAGTTTCTCATTCACAGTTATTTTGGCAGAAAAGCATTCAGTGTGTTTGAGTAAGTGAAGCAACTGTATTGAGCACTTCATAAAAACAATCCATCCATCCATCCATCTTCAAATATCTTAAGTTTGTTAGGACTGTGGAGAAGAGAGCTTTTCTAATATTACTATGAACTAATAGGGTAAGAAAGATAATTGACTACATTTCATGATAACTCATGCACTGAGCTGAACGCATCGTGGCATGTGAGCTGCTTTGCTGCATGGGACACTGAGGCAAAAACTGTAAGACATGCACCGAAAGAAGTACTTGAGACACTTGTTTGCCATGATACCAGGGCTGCTCGTGGTTTTCAATGATAACATATTTGAGCTGACCGTGGTGACGCAGAGTCTGCGGCAGGGAAAAGTGTCTTAGACAATTTCAGCTGAGATAAAATTTACAAAATGATGCAAAATGCCTGAATATCCTCCTGGAAAACCCCATCATCAACAAAACTAGTTTCATGTCAAAGTTCAACATCAACCCATTGCATATTTCCTTTTGTCCATAGACATGGTGCACATGAGGTTTTCCCTCCTTCAATCAAACATTCAAATGTGTTAGAGACACAAACTCATGCTAAGCGAGCAGATCACCTCCAATGCAAAGTAACAATTGGCAGCTAAACAAATCAGTACCCCAATACATCCACCCTGCTCTTCTTGACTCAATTCCTTGTGTGTGTGTGTGTGTGTGTGTGTGTGTGTGTGTGTTTTTTCCATGGCTGAAATTCCAATGAGCGCCAACTCCTTTAGCATCCATAAAGACATTCGGAAAGCTGTGGCCAATGAGCTAAATGCCCTTTCAGACGACAACTTTCAAAGCGGCTTTGAAGCAAGGCAGCGGCATTGGCAGGCGTGCAAGCTCCCCAGTCCATCTCTCTCTGGACCACTTTGAAGGTGACCAGTATTTACAATCGAACATTTATTGCTAAAACCTTGAATAATCGGTCAAAAGCAATGCTTTTACAGATAAAATGGATTTGCTATGCCAAAATGTTCTGTTCTTTCAGTATGCCAATTGCCTTTGTCCAGCCACTTTGACTAATTTTAATTATAATTAAGAATTTAATGAGGTATTAGGCACTTTGTGCAGCTATAGATTGAAGTTATCGTGTAATGCACCACTTCTTAATCACGACGCTGCGGCTGCATGCCTCACACCGCCTCCATAGCGCCTCGCCATTTACACTTTTATTTTTGTATCTCTGGAGCTGCGCTAAGAGACCCGACCACCTGAGCAAGGAAAAAAAAACAGGACCAGAGAGGATACTTTGTTAGGATGGGGTTCAGATCGCAGCTTGAAGGCTCGGGGACTTTATTTTCTGGCTGATATTAATTCTGAGTCTGATCTGCTTGCCGTTTCTCACTTTGTCTGTATTCTATTAACATCTTATTTCTTCTGGGCTATTAATAGTAATGTGGTATTTAGTGTTATCTCTTAAATATGGGCACCACCAATAGGTTTGCAATTAAATAATACCCTATGCAAATATATCTAAGGTCTGCCTATATTATTACCTAATGTTCAAATTATTTCCCCATAATTTTGATTTAAAAAAAAAAAATAAAAAATCTTGACGCTGAGCTGGTTCTACCTTTGCAAGAGTCCTAGGACCCCCCTACCAAGAAAATCAATGATCATTCCACTTCCTCCGCAATGCAGATAATTCAGGGGAACCTCGGAAACTGCAGATTCCGCCCATAGTGCCGTTTAGAGGAATCGCCTCAAGTTGGTTTCAACTGGGTGACGTGATTTATATTCCCAACTGAAAATGTAACACTGGCATAAATGAATGAAATTCCACACCCAAATTCAACTGCGAAAAATAACGTCAGATAATGAAATAATGAAAACAACTATTTGAAAGTACACAGAAACTGTAAATGTACGCAAAGAAATTCCGCTTAACTTTTAAGGGGGGGGGGGGGGGGGGATACACCATTATTTACATTTTTAATAGTCATATAATTCAACAATCGTTATTCAAAATGGATGCAAATCACACATGTTAGCAGGCGACACCATCTCCCAGGAGTGGTCAGGTGACTGGACAGCTACGCCCAACTTCTCCCACACTGAATTATGGTTCCCCAAGTTATGTTCTGTCTACCTGTGTTTCTTCTCCATGTCACGTTTCAACCTGTATGCTAGCAGTGCATTAGGCATGCAGGAATATTTCAGTGGGTCTACATAGGGAGGAAATCAAAACAGATATTAAAGCAGTGCAGCAGCAGGCTCAACAGGAGCAAAGATCACTCTTCTATCGCATTCTCTGCTCTCTGCCTGCCTCACGATTATCACATGAAAGAGACATATTTATTTCTCTTTAAAATTGGTCCTTTAAAATTTTCTGATGGACGTACAGGATACTTATCATTCAGTAGGGTAAAGATCATGAAACGTCAGAAGGAGCTCGTGTAAAACTACAGAACATTTGGTCCAGAGAAAAAGTAAAAAAGATGAGGTAATCCAGATGCTTTTATACCAGCTGAAAATAATCTGTTTTTAATTAATATGAAGTGGAAGTTGCTATTTTTGAGAATTTAATGAAGAAAAGAAGTGAATTGTTAATTTTGTCCTTATTAGGGATTTGAGCAGTGAAGGTACCATAGCATCAGTGTTTAAAAACTTAACAGGGTGAAACTAAAAAAAAACAGAAAACACAAATGATTAAATGCACATCAATTAATTCATTAATTAAATGATTCATTTATTTATCTTTTTATTGTTTTATGACAAAAATGTGGGGAAAAATTATGCAAATCAGTTTGCATTTTATACATGACGCATTTATATACATTATACTGTATCTATTAGGTTTTTTTGCCAGATTTATATATTTTTGAATGCAAATACAAGTGAATGTACAAAATACAACTAAGTTTTTACAAAATACTGCAAGTTTAACTATAATAACTAACATAAATCTGGAAAAACTGGGGACAAACTTGGGTTTTGCACAAGCAAAAAGTTTATTTAAGGCATAAACTACAACGACCGGGTTGGAGTTAACTATTTTCATATGACTGCAGACTTTTAAGAAAAAACTAACAATGTTCCACTGTTGTTACGATCCGCTCCGTTCCATCCTCCCGTATGCCACGCCCACCTCATTACCCTGTGTTTCGGCCCGATTGTGTTCACCTGTGTCTTGTTAAATCCCCGTTTAGCAGT
>JAODKF010000038.1:16293261-16312555 GCA_026779585.1 Mormyrus proboscirostris | reverse complement strand
GCACCCATTACATTGTAACTGCAGGCTGTACCCCTGGAGGTGCTGGAACTGCACTGGAACTGGGCATAGCACCCATTGCACTGTAACTGCAGGCTGTACCCCTGGAGGTACTGGAACTCCACTGGAACTGGCCATATCACCCTGCCCGAGTCAGACTGGTGCTTCTGTCGGATAGAATAGAAAACCTACAAATTGCACCACACTTCTCATCTACGCAGTTCTCTCAGTAGTGCCCCCCCCCCCCTTAAAAAAAGTTAACTTTCCTTCCCTCTGAGAACTATATTTCTTGGTACTGTTGGGCTATCTAGCTCTGAATCTCTTCAGAGCTATGCCATCTGCAAATAGCTTTTGGCTGCTATGCTACCTATGGATAGCTCTCTTCACTGCTGTGTCATCTACGGACAGCTCTCTTCACCACTATACTATCTATGGATAACTCTCTTCAAAGCTATAATATTAAAGATATCTCTCTTTAAGGCTATCATGTCTACAGACAGCTCTGTTCAAGGCTACAGTATGATATCTACAGGAAGCTCCCTTTAAAGCTATCTCCTCTACAGATAGCTCTATTCACAGCTGTCCCATCTTTATACAGCCGATGCTAAGGATATCCCATCCAGGGGCGTTTCCTATTATTGAAAAGATCAGGGTCAGGGTCAAGTTTACCTGGGGCCTGACTTTTTTTTTTTTTGATGGAAGATTGGCATCGGGGCAAAGCGATGGACATAACTGGTAAGCAAGTACGCATTCACCTTTAAAAATGATACGTGTCATCTTATTTTCTGTGCATTTGCGCTGATTTGAGAACAAAATACAATGCATTTCAATCTTTATATGCTAACTCTGCTTCATTTGCAGTTCACAGGTTACAATGCACCGTGCCCTTTGTCATTGACTCTGTTCAGAACTTTTATAGGTAGAATTCCTAGGTGTAGCCAAGGGGTGGAGGGGCCCAGCTGGGGACGGATGGTGTTTTCCCTTTTCGCAGATGATGTGGTAGAGATCGACAGACGGATCAGTGCGAGTGTCGGCAGTAATGTGGATGCTTTATCTTTCTGGTGTGGTAACAAGGGAGCGGAACCCGAAGGCAAAGTTTTAGATTTACCAATCGATATAAGTTCCTGCCTTCACCTATGGTCATGTGATTTGCGTAGTGACCAAAAGAACGAGATCACAGATACAAACAGCAGAGATGTGTTTCCTCCGCCGGTTGTCAGGGCTCAGCCTTAGAGACACGCCGAGGAGCTTGAAAACGTTCAGGCAAACGTTCAAAGTAGAGCTGCTGCTCCTCCGCATCAAACGGAGCCAGCTGAGGTGATCTGAGCATCTATCTAAGACGGCTCCCTGGGGAGGTGTTTCGGACATGTCCGACCGAGAGGAGACCCCGGGGCAGACTCAGGACTCGCTGGAGAGGTTACCTCTCTCGGTGGGCCTGGGAACACCTTGGTATTCTCCTGGAGGAGCTGGAGGAGGTGGCTGGTGAGAGGGAGGTCTGGGCATCCCTGCTTAGACTGCTACCCCTGTGACCCGGCCATGGATGAGTGGCAGATAATGGATGGATAGTTGGATCTTTTTGATCAGTGTGAACAGTACATATTCGAACATTTGTTCAATTCAGTATTTAACTAAATATGATGGTTAACATGATTAACATTATACTTATGAAGCAGACACAGAAAGGTAAAGTGATATACAGTATTATCATGTATCTAAATGTGGGTTTTGGCTTCTAGGTAACGGATAACAGACCAAATAATAAATATAAGAAACAAATACAATTAAAAATATATTTGTGCATTTTGCGGTATTCTATTTTCTGGAAAGTAAACTGTTTGTATTGCTAAGTAGTACTGTCTTTCCTGGCTGCCATAACTCATTCGAAAAAATGCCTTATTATACTCACCATTAATATGCAAAGCACTCTGTGAAATCCCCCAATGGACAATGTATAAAATCACATTATGTCTATAAAAACATCTCAATCTGCCATAAGCAGATGCCAACTCACACAAGAGTGAAATTCGCAAGTAACCACGGCTGCCTACCAGATATTACAAAAAAAAAAACAACATATAATTGATGGTTTCAGATAATGGCCACACCTCTGATGAGTTTTGCTCTTTTAATGGATGTGTAATTTATGTCACTGACAGAATTGCTTCCTTGTAAAAGATAATACTCAGCGATCACCAGACATGTTCTAATTTGGGGAGTGCAGAGAGATGCAGATGACGATGATGACATCGATGATGATATTGAAGGTATAATAACATTTCACTGCTAGCAGACTGGAGCCTGAATATATTCTGTGAGGATCTGGACATGAAAACTTCCATGTTCATATGTCGAATCAAAGAAAACATATACATACTGAGAGAGTCTTCCCCTGTTATTATTACTCTACATTGAAATGATCTTCCAGTGCGACCTCTGTAACTGCGAGTTCTGCTGAGAAATTTCTTTCTTATAGAACTTGAGCCAGAAGACAGCACACCATAAGCAGCATCTAAAGTCTCCGAGGAAGAGAATGCAGCAATAGCCTGAAGTAAGCAGACATCAATCACCAGCAAGAGGACATCAAAGGATTATTCCTGCTCCCCCTGCTTGTCATTTCCATTAATTCAGTTTTTGGTGTCATTAAGACCCCTTATTGCATTCAAACACAAACGGGGAAAATGTTCAGATCCCTCTGACCTGATGAGGAATCTCATCTTTTCAAATTAGATTTACACCCCAGGATTCTTTTTTTAAGCTGCAAGGTAAATTTGCAGTTGCAAAATTTGTTATACATCTCAGAACAGTCAAATATTTTCAGCAATTATTGCTCCTCTACTAGATTTTAATAGATTCCAAATATCTACTTTCAAATCTATTTTTTTCTAAATTTTTGGAATTTTCTATTGCTAAAGAGTATACAAAAAGTTGACTTTCCATTCTTTAAAGTAAAATAATAACAATAATAATAACAATAATAATAATAAAAATTTCTAGCATCGTGTTAACAAACAGTGAATGTATCTGTAAGTGTGCAGGAGATATAAGGGCATATAACTAACCCACTTATCTACTCCCTTGAACCCACCACCACCCGAAAGGGTTAAAACATTCCGGGTTTTGCCATTAAAATGAGGATCGCAGCAGTGTGACACCTTCCACCTTCTCTTTAATAGTAATGTAATAATACTCAGGGGCCAAAGATGATTCTTAATGAATTAGCTACATGGGGGTGTCATTAATCACACAACAGCACAGGAAGGGGAGGGGGGAATATATTTACCGTGAAAGCTGTTTGTAGATCTCTGCGGACACTAGGCCCGTACAACCTTTTCAACAGTGCGGATTCCGAATACTCCAGCAACACATGGAGCTAACACGGATGGATGATGAACGGCAGTCATTCCGGATTTTGTCGCAGAGCATCATAGATGTTCATTCAAAGTGATTTTTACAATGAGTTAACACATGGGTCATTAATTTGTAATCTTTTCCAAATCAATGAAGGGTTCACACTTAAGTAATGGGCCAATACTGAGTCTTTTTTCCCCAATAGTAAATGTGTAATTTCTCATTAAGCAAAAATAATGAGGTTACTCATTAATTGCAGCACAGCCTGCTGTTGTGCATATTTCTGTTGTAATGCATCGTGCTTGATGAGTAACCTAAACACTTGCTCTTTACATGTTCTGTGACAGCTATGAAAAGTGATCCCTTTGGAAATATTCTAGTTCTGCTCACAAATAAAATATCTATGTCTGTGACTCGCAACAGCAGTAGTGCTGTTTAGAAAACTGAAATTACTTTACTGTGATCTGTGCCGTCCCTCATTGACCAAAGATTATTTCTATGCAACAGTGACTTTACAATGCAATGTATTTAACCCTGTGAAAAACACAGGGAATCAAATAATGTGTCTAATAAAAATCAACAACAAAACAACATCTGAGGAAAAAAATACCAGTCATGTGCAAAATATGATCATAAGTACTGTATGTAAATACATGAAAAATACAGCAGGACCTGGTCTAGCCTAGACTATATCTAATGCATCAAAGAGAGGCAGGGAACTTGTAAAAGAATTAGTTACTAAAAGCAACAAAATGGCAACTATCTAAAATCAGATGCCGCCATAAGGAGACCATACGAGTCATACAAGTGAGTCTGGCCTCGCAAGACTCGGGTATTGCAAGAGAAAGATGTAGATGTAGAGAAGCAGTGTTCTCTTCATAAGAAACCTCATGCTCTCAAGCGCTGCAGAGGCTTCCGCAACAAGCCCATTGAGGAACGCAGAGCTTTCCTTAAGGACCACGGTGTCTGTTTCAGATGCTGCTCCTCAACTAACCATGTGGTCAAGGACTGCAAAGTGCCAATCACATGTAGAGAGTGCGAAAGTTCAAATCATGTCACTGCTCTTCATCCTGGACCGCCCCCTTTTCCTCTTCCTGGGGATGGCGGGGAGGTAGCAGAGGAAGTATCTTTGCCTGCTCTTGGTACTTTCAGCAGAAGGTCATGCTCCAAGATCTATCTAGTCCATATCCAGATAGGGCAATTAAAACATATGCTGTCCTTGATGACCAAAACAACAGATCTCTTGCTAGGTCTTTAAGATTTCTTTGAGATTTATAACATCAAAGGTTCAGACACACCATTCACCCTCCATACCTGTGCTGGAACAATGGAGATGACTGGAAGAAGGACCACAGGATTTGTAGTGGAATCATTAGATGGAGCTTAAACCAATAGCTCACTCCATTCCACCACTAGATGCTGAAGCTAAAATCCTCCTCCACTTAGGTCGAGATTTACTGAGAGTCTATAAGGTCCCATATGCTCAGAGACTAGATTTGGGTTGGGTCATCGTGGGTGAGCTCTGCTTAGGCAATGCTCACAAGTCATCTGACATTTACACTTACCGAACCAATGTTCTTGAACAGAAATGTCCATCTCCTTTTAGCCTATGTCCAAGCATGGTTTGTGTCAAAGAGAAGTGTTGCTCTAAGTATGAGCATAGAATGTTCCCTGCCTCTGAAATACACAGTCTCTTCGAAGGCACAGTATTCGACACATCCAAAGATGACAATAGAATTGGACTCTCCATTGAAGATGGAGAGATTTGGAGGTCATGAATGAAGAGATGTATATGGATGATGCTAATGATTGGGTGGCACCCCTTCCATATAGAACACCCAGTCAACGCCTGCCTCACAACCGAGACCAGGCCTTTACATGGCTCACTTCTCTTCAACACACTCGGGAGAGAACGCCCAAAATGAAGAATGACTTCTTCACCTTCGTGCAAAACAATCCTTGATCGTGAACATACCGAGCCGGCCCCTCATCCCCAAGAGGGAGAAGAGTGCTGGTACTTACCGAACTTTGGAGTGCACCATCCTCAGAAGCCAGGGCAGATCAGAGTGGTGTTTGATTCAAGTGCAGAGTGTCATGGTGTCTCACTCAATGATGTTCTCTTCGCTGGACCCGACCTAAACAACAGCTTACTAGGAGTTTCAGATGTGAGGATTTAGCAGCAACTGTGGTTATTAGACAGATGTTTCACAGCTTTGTGGTAAGAGAAGACCATTGAGATTTTCTTCCTTTTCTTTGGAAAGAACACAATGACCCCACCAACAATGTCTGTGACTATCCAATGAAAGTTCATGCGTTTAGCAATAGCCTATCCCCCTCAGTTGCTATATACGGTCTTTGACATGCAGCAGCTCATAGTGAAAAAGAATTTGGGTCAGATGTGTGATAATTCGTTGAGAAGGAGTTCTACATAGATGATGCACTCCTGTCAAGGCCGACAGCTAATGAAGTAATTGATCTACTAAAACAAACCCAGAAGATACTTGCCACTTCCATTCTTCGTTTACACAAAGTGGCATCCAATAGCAAGGAAGTAACGGATGCATTTCCTGTTGTTGACTGTGCCAAGAAGATCAAGGAGATGAACCTAGATGCTGATGCTGCATCTGTTCAGCGAAGCCTTAGTATGAGATGGGATTTGAAGGATGACATTTTCATCTTTCAAGTAGCTGACTCAGCAAAACCCTATACTCGGAAAGGCATCCTAGTCACCATCAATAGACATTTCGACCAATTAGGATTTGCTGCACCAGTTATAGTCCAAGGTAAGATGTTGTTGAGAGAAATCTCAAGTGAAGCTTCAAATTGGGACTCCCCTTTATCTGTAGCAAGGGAAGCTGAATGGAATGCATGGAGAAGCTGTTTCCATGATCTTAAGCAGCTATGGATTCTGAGACCTTATGGGGCTGTTACAATTTCAACAGCCATAAGGAAAGAACTCCATATTTTCTCCAATGCCTCAGTTAAAGCTATCGCAGCAGTTGCCTACCTCAAAATCATTGATGTAGAGCAGAAGCATCACATAGGATTTGTACTTGGAAAGGCCAAGTTAGCTCCTCAGTCCGCTCACACAATCTCAAGATTAGAACTGGGTGCTGCTGTTTTAGATGTAGAGCTTGCAGAAGTCATCACAAATGAATTAGACCATGTACTTAATCCTGTTAAATTCTACTCTGATAGCCGTGTAGTACTGGGATACATAAGCAACCAGACAAGGAGGTTCTACGTATATGTCAGTAATAGAGTGCAGCGTATCAGAAGGGTTTCAAAACTGACTCAGTGGCACTATGTCTCCAAAATGAGTAAATTGACAACAGTGGAGGCAAGTACAACACCTCGTTTGGAGCAGGTGGAGACGAGAGTGTCTGGGAACACTTCAGAGCCAAAGTAAGCGGCAAACCGCCCATGCAAACCTCAAGGTGGGAGATCTGGCGTTACTCAAAGATGGGCAAGTGAGTTGCAATGAGTGGCCCATGGGACTCATCGACATGACGTTCCCTGATGAAGAGGGGAATGTTCAAAAGATAGAGGTGAAAGAAATGAAGTGACTAGAGTTACCTAAGACCTGTGTCTGATGTAGTCTGATGTCTTCAAAGGACTAAGTGTTGAATGGCTTCACCTACTGTATAGTCTGTAATTGTATGCTTACACTGTAGATCATTAGTTCAATTTATGGTGGTATCTCACAATACCCGGCGGAGAGTGTCATGGCATGCATGTATATTTTGTATTTTTGTATTTGGCGCCGTCTATCAGGTTTGGTTGAAAATTGTTACGAAATTTACGTGTTAGAGTTCAAAGATAAAAAAAAAAAACAGGAGAGGAAGCGTCTGAATGTTCCTGCAGTCGGCATGCAGACAGCACAACCAGAAGCACCTTTGCTTTTTCACGGGGAAAAACCACCCAAAAAATGGAAAAGAAAGAAAAAATGTAATGTTCATTCAAGCAAATAAAACAAAGTAAGGATGAAAACAACTTCTGCATCTGACATTTAACATCGGTAGCTGTATGTTCAGTTGAAACGGATGTGCAATTAGGACAGAACAGTCCCTTTAATGCCAACGTATCATTACAGCGACATTTCCACGTCAAACTAGAAAAGTAAACCTCTTCCAAAAAAATTCTTACAATGTACTTTACAAAACAGCACCACCTTTAGACATTTAAAAAGTTCTGTAATATGACACATTTAAAACCCAACCAGTGAGGTACGCTTTGCTTAGTCTTTCTAAAGACACACAGCTTTATTCTTTCTAAACACGAAGGTCTTTGCCAACAGCCCTTGTTGGGTTGTGGACAATGAATTGATATATTCAAACTTATGGAGTTACATTTTTAAATACTGTTCTTGTTTATTGTAACTTATTCCATTGCAAGGTGAATTGCGCTCCCGCACACCAGCCACGCCCCTTCTCTCAGGGCCCCATGCTCCACAGGCACAAAGTGCGATGCAGAGTGGTTTCCTAGTTTTGTACCAGTGAATGCACTGGTCATTTTAACGCCATCTGCGCACGTCAACACAATAGCAAATGATCTTGCGGCTGCCTTAAACTCCCACGCATAGGAGTCATGCTTTTTAAGTGAGGTATGGCCAGGCGCATTGGCACTGCGTTGCTATTTTTGGATTAAAAGTGAAGGAAAATGCAGCCTTTCAGTATTGCACAGCAGAACTTAAATATAAGCACAGCATGACTACTAATACATATTAAAAGAAGACATTCGGGTCTGTCGGACTCACCCAACAACGCACGGTCAGCCACAGGTACAGTATGTACCAATTAGCCTCTCTGAATAGCCCAACCTGTCTTTGTCTCTTCACTTTGACTTCAATTATTTTGGTTAATAATCCCTGTATGTCAAAGTAATCGCTACTAAATTGAAGGTTAGCCACATCACTTAGCTGCATCTCTTTACATAATATGGTACATACCAGTAATTAATACTATAGATATAATAAAATTTACAACACAATCTGGCAAATGAGATAGTGAGTTATGCCAGCAGTAGGGCTGTAAACTCTCAGGCATCTTGCGTGACACTCGCACTTTCAGACTCACGATCACGCACGAAATCTAATGGCAAATCCATATTATTCCTTTATAAAGCTAAAGTTAGCTACACCAAATGCGTTGGGGTAGTTTGCAAACCGTATAGACTATTTACAAGGTAATAAAACTGTTAAAAATATGTAAATGCATGTGTGGGGGGACTTGTCTCGAATTGCAAATCTCACTTCAGCCAGCTGACCAAAGTTGGCAACCCTGCAGACACAAAGCAGAGTCGACAAAACACTTGCTTCTGCCCAAAATCATTCCTATGGAATACACAATACTGTACTTCCATACAGAGCTAGTTGAATGTCTTTTTGTCAGCACTTCTTGTTTGCTTTTCCACTTTTCACTTATTTTTGTTTTCTCACAAATACTCCACAAGATCTATGACCGAGTACAACTTTTTGGCATATACTAAATAATATTGAAGATGAGTCAAATACTGTATGAAACTGCAAAACTTGTATGTTTGGTTTCCTATGACTGAGTAAAACTGATATAGCACAACTTATTGATGGTTTGAGCATAGCACACTATTGCAATCCTTGAGATGCGACAGTTTCATGTGCATGAAATGCCATGTTGATTTGAATGCTGCACATAATGCAAAGCCTGTCAGGGTGGTACAGTGGGGCAGCAGTGAGCGTGGCTGCTGCTCACCATCACTTAGTGTTTGTGGAGTTTGCATGATCACTCAGTGTGTTTGTGTTTTTTCGGTGAATCCTCTGGATACCTTCCACTGTCCAAAAACACGCAATTTATGTGAATTGGAGTATCTAAAGTTCTTGTATGTGTAACTGACTTTGCATTAAACTATAGCACTGGTGTATAGCTGAGTCCAGTAAGTGCGCTGAGCATTCTGGGAATGTTGTAATTACAGTAGCCTGTGTGTAATTGTAAATGCTTGTCATATATCCTATTGTTGCATGTGTCTTTGCCCATGTCATAAGTTAACCCTGTCTGATCCTTGCGTGACTTAAGCCATTGTATGAAATACCCACCATGTGTACCTTACAGTCCAGAGTCAGACCTCCTTCTGTTTTGCCAATATCTGTGCTTCTGATGCTTGTTTGGTGGTTGCATTCGTCCTTTTAGGGGTTTAACAAAAGAGCATTGTTCTTCCTTGTAAGTAAGCCTCCTTGTTCCAAAACCTTGGCTTGCAAGACGCTACCCTATTACATTATAGACCATTACGCGATGAATCATATGTTACTCAATTAATTGATAGCGGCAGCTCTATTATGAAGCGTGTGATTCCCTTGACACCCAGCCTGGTGAGTTTGTGTCCTGACCCCCTCCTTGATACAATTGTGTACCTGCGATGACAATGTTCTGCCTTTTGTTGGTGTGGCTGTGTGTATTTTAATAGTCATTCTTTTAATGTTACCTGCATTTCTATAATTAATGTGTTTCAGAAAAGGGTACAGCTGTTGAAAACTGTTAAAAACATAATACTTTGCATCAGCGTACCAAATAATCAGATATTTTAGGGCTACATTTTATTGACGTTATCAAGCAATGGGGAATGTGTCGGACTACAATATAACGATTGTTTTAATATTTACTATAATATTTATAGTATTGACTAATATTTGATTAGGTCAGAAATTATACTGGGCAGGGGAGGTTAGGCTACAGTTTCCTTCACTGTTTCTTTTAATTGCTACACGAAGACACACATACAACACAATTAAGGCATATAAAAGAAACCATTTAATATAGCGCATATACGCTGAATGATGGCAGCCTTCAGCTATTACGTTCACAGGTTCAAGTTCTTTATTGCTTTTATAAAATGACCTCCACATATCATTAGCATTATTTATGTGATATTTTAAGGAATGATATTGAAATAACTATAATGAGAGTTAATTTATACCATCCATCTTCAAGATGACATTCTGTTTGAGGTGGGACAATAAAGCCAGGTGATGGGGGGAGGTCCTCTGTTGGGGGCAGCCAGAAAAAGCCCAGTCATGATATTTGGATACCTTCATTGGTCAGCTGCTGGAGAATTTGCACTGTTAGCAAGACTCTCCCTCTATCATTTTGTTTTTTCCGATTTTATGGAGATCTCAATTTATCCTCACTTACAAATATAAATTACTTTAAACTATAACTGCTCAAGTTCTCAGGACAGAAAGGTACCACAGTTTAGCTATTATACGAGAAAAATGGGACACTATTAGCCAATCAGCGAGGACCACAGCCATCCATTTTGTAAAAAAGCTATATTGCTTGAGGTGAAGATAGCAATGCATGCAGTAATAATGCGATGAGCGTGGTCCACTTGTCTGATCAATAAAATATAGTAGCTATGAAATAGTGGTGCAGGGTTTGAAAGTAAATAAATATACTATATAACAGATGCTAACAAGTAACAGGGGAGACAGCCTGTTTGCTGCTTCTGTATCATCTTCCTTTGAGAGTCTGAAAATAGATCCTTCCAGAAAGGTGCATTAGCACAATGTTATGACCTTGGAAGAGGGATGTAGGTTTCATATGCATTTCTGTAGCATATTAATGAGAATTACAGAAGTCGTATAAAACTTTGATTTTATTTTTTGGCACTGCATATGTATTTGCAAATATTAATTACATATTATATATAAACAAATCTAAACAAGTAAAATGCTGCATACCCTTTTGAAATTCTTTCTGAATTCTCATCGTAATCTTAGAGCTCATTTTCTTACATTCTACTTGACTAGTGGACTTGAAATTTATATTCAAAAGGTCAAAGCAAAGTCATTTTGTAAAAGTAAATGGAAAGCACAAGTGGAGAATTACAGGAGAAAAAAGAACCCCTGCAAAATGAATTAACTTCCTGCTGATACTTCAACAACTTCAAATAAATTAAAAGAATGGAGGTGTAGCAGACAAGGATCTGGGCACTGGTGATAGATGCAGATCTTTCACCTTCACAGATAAGTTTGGTAAATTACTTTATTAGAAACTTAATCTTAATAGAAACAGTAGTTTAATCCTGCACCTCGCCGTGTTCCTTATTTGAGCCTAAGAAATGCTGAAACGTAGCAGAATTGATAAAAGAAAGACTTAGATTTTCATTATAGTCACAGTTCCTACACAAATACGTGATTTGCGACAATCTTAATAAATTTTATTTATTTTTAATCATAAATATATTTCTGAGGTTATCAGTCTTCAGCAGCTACGCAGGGCAGGCTGTGTGCCACCCATTGCAGGGCACGTATGCCACCCAGGCACTTAATTACACATATGGGCAATTTGGCAAACCCAGTTGACCTTAGCGTGTTTTAGGACTGTGAGGGAAAACCCGGGTCTCCAGAGGTATGAGGTACCAGTGCTATCCACTGCACAACTACCGTACCCACCAACTGAGGTTATATGTGAAGAATATACTTTGTTTTATAGGTAAGCATAGATTCACTAATTGAGACCCTGTACTAGATACCAGGTTCGAATATGCAGATATGGGCTTATTTTGAGCGGGAGCTGATTCCTCCAGAACCGTAATGTGGACGAGTCAGTTTCACCTAAAACTCTAGCCACCATAGAAATTTTAGCCCACTGATGAAGCTGTTGTGTTTTTGTTAGAGGACACATATAATGTCGGGGAAATATATCGTACATTCCTAGCTTGCCTGAAAAACAACAATTAAATTATTCTTATGTAGTACACGATAGCAGCAGACCTGGAGCATATCTCAGAAAGCACACAGCAGAAGGCTGGGGATGCCCTAACGATATGCTTTTGGACCGAGCGGAAACCCACAGGAAATCCTTAGCAACAGAGGGCAAATATGCAGAATACAAAGATACACCGAGCCAGAGGCGAGAATCAAGCCTGAGCCAGCCAGGTGCGAGGCCACAGTGCTGCAGAATAATAAAAATTAAGACTCCCGATCGTCCCACAGATCAGAATTCCCAACAAGAAGACTGCCAAGCAAATCTTTTATAACTGGTAAAGGCTGATAAGAGGTTTCTCACTGGTATGTGATAACAAGTAAATCCGTTTGTATCCGTTGGGCAATACAGTTTCTCCCAGAAACTTGTGAAAGTAGCGCAATATTTAAGCCAAATAATTGCATGTTACAAATTCATATTTTTTTCATATTCCTTATGCCTCATTCTTGGTAAATAATAAAATTGCAGGCAGCATCACTAGAAATCCTGAAGCAGTTAGTCTTTAAAATCTCACACCACTTAAAATAAAATCAATAAGTAAGCTGAGAACCCCCCCTTTAAAAACACCCACAAACCCCTTTGGGCTGTGAGTGAAAACTTCCACAAATTTCTCCAAGTCCCAGGAATCAGAGCTGCTACCGCAGTGCTTTTTATAAGCCCCCCCAGCATTCTCCCACAAATGTTTCTCAGTTGTTCGCACCTGAAGACTGTTGCTTTAACGAGGTCATACTATGGTTTGCTTTCAAAGCTGGGTTCTGGTAGATGCTGCTTATTTACAAAAGTTTATTGTGTTTAAAATGTATTAATTGTTATTTACATTACAGTATATAACGTCAACATGTATCAATAAGACAATAAAAAATACATAGTCCCTTACAAATGACTAACAAATGAATAATAAGTACTATATATTATGCATTTAATTTATAAATTTATTACACTTCCTCTTTAAGTCGGTTAAATGGTGCTCACAGCAAAAATTTATTTCAGGTGAAAAATAAAATTCTGCTAATTATCAAGGCAGAATGACATGTTTGTTCCATCCCATGTGCACCAGGTCCAACATTTCCTAGCATGAATAAATGTTAAATTATGATGCCAGCTCAATGGTTAATTTTGCAGTCAAAATTTTAAGTAATGCCACATAAAGTCCCTGGATAAATGTTGCCTTTGACTATCGTTTTTCATCACTGCATCCTTTCATGTCTTTTATGCATTTTTATATTATGAAAGATGTGATGTTCATTCATAGAAGTCACAGTACACAAATATACAATCATTAACAGTCACACTCTTGATAAAAGGAACAAGACAACAACAGTCGAAAGACACCCTCTAGATACTCTTTTAAGTAGCATCTAACACCTGAATTTAACATTTGTTTCCTTTAACATTTATTTAGCCATGACTTATGGTGCCGCAGTGGGCAGCTCCATGGCATCATACCTCTAGTGTGCTGGATGTGATTCTTTCCTCGATTTGTGTGCAGAATGTTCTCCATGTTCTCTTGGGCTTCCTTCATGTGTTTTCGCCTGTTATCCACAAACTAGTGATAAGGTGAACTGGTGTCTCTAGATAGACCCTAGTACTGTATGTGAATGTGCGCCCAGGGATGGAACAGCATTTGGTCAAGACTGTCATGAATATGGATATTTAACTGAATTCTGAACTTTTTCAGAATATTTTCTTTGCCAGCCCCTTCAGCTATTGTAGAACTGAGTACTACATACGGCCATTGTTGCCTATCTATATATACAGTAGATGTTGCTTGATCTGCTGTCTGCACTCAATCTTGACATAGCATGTACTTTACAGCATTACTGCTTTGTCATGCACTGCCTATATTGCAGAATTACATTGGCTATTCTGACATTGTTGATTGTTATTTGTTTTGTAATTTAAAACACATGATGGAGTGAAGTCACACTCTAGATGTCTTTTGTGTAGTTTCTCAATGGTGAAATGAGGTACCCATTCACATCAGGTCATCGGAATCCCAATAGAAGAAATGCCTCAAGACTCATCGCTTCTGGGAACAGCTCATCAAGTCCTTCGACCACTGACCTAATCTATCATCATCTGTGATCCCTTAGCTACCCTTACATACCCCGGATTACTGTTATCGCACTTGATTACATGTGACTGAATAGGTCTCTTATTACTGTATGTTCTTGCTTTGCTCACGCCATACTGTGCAGCTTTTGCTGCAATGCTAACTTGCACATGTTGGCCTTGTACCGGCGGGCCACTTTTACCTCGTTAATTACTTGACAGCTGTACAGTATGTTGTAATTAGAGATGCACCGATACGATATTCGGATCAGTATCGGCGCCGATCCAGACTTATTTGATGAATCAGGCATCGGCCATGCCTGACCGATCCTCGTCCCATACTTAATTATTTAGTTTTTGGCAATCAATCGCACGACAGCTCTTTTACATTTTACATGTGTTTATTTGCGGCATTCAAATCGAACGCTATCGCTACCCCTCAGTCTTTTTTGCTTCTCAGGGTGAGTACAGTGATTTCCGCCTGCTGCGACGTCATGAACATACCTTTCGCAGTATGAGGAGCGTAAGATAAGACGTGACGATCTGGGAGTATTTTACGCTTTTAACAGAAACCAGTAGCACAGCAATTTGCAATCTTTGTAAAAATAAAGTTTTGAGAGGTGGGAATATAGCGTTTAATGGACAATCCCATTTGACAAAGACAGTCTGTTTAACTCTGAGACAAAACAAAGCAAAGGATGATTTGGGAGTCGCTAACCTGGACCATCTTGCAAACTCGCTGCAGCTTGTGATACAAGAGGGGCTGCCATCACAACAAAAGTGTAACTGAGCTGACGCCAGTGGGAGAAAAAATGTGTTAAAATTTTAAATATTCGCCACTTGTGTATACTTCCTTTAAACATATTCATATCGAACTGCAAATGCCTCAAAAACGCTTAGAACAAATGAGGTAGAACAGTATGTTATGTATGTTTGTAGTAGCCTAATTAAACATTTTGTCATACATTTTTTACATCTGTATTTACTAGCTTAAAAAAATAATATGTAAAGTGTAACAAAGTAAAAAGCTCTTGTGTCGGAATCTGTATCGGTATCGGCAGTTGTGTATCGGAATCGGATCGGAACTGAAAAAATGTGGATCGCCCATCTCTAGTTGTAATGTGTGATCTGGCATGTTTCGGACAAAAGCATCTGCTAAAAAAAGTAAACACAACTGAGCATATGCGTATATGCAGTGGGAAGCACTGGCACTGTCACCTTGCTCCTGGGGACTAGGGCGGAACACTGGCACTGTCGCCTTGCTCCCGGGGACTAGGGCGGAAGCCTCTAGCAAGGTTACATTTGTGTGGAGCTTGCATGCTCTTGCTGTGTGATTGTTGGGTTTCCCTTGGGCTAGTAACCCCCTCCGCCCCCCTACATTCCAAAGACATGCCATTTGGTGTTACCAAACTGCCCATAGATGGGAATGGTGTGTGAATGCACCCTGTGATGGATTGGTGCCCCATCCTGGGTTGTTCCCTGCCTTGCACTCATAGGTTCCAGAACCCCTGTCACCTTGAATAGGGCACATGGTTACAGAATTGGATGGATGTAAATATATATAATTGGATTAAGACTCTCTTTAAGGTGTTATCATTGATTAACTCAAACCAGCCTGAACTCTTATCGGATACGTTTATATGTTAAAAAACTCTCTCTCAGGCATCAGTAATCCCCTGCGTGAACTCTAAATGAAACACAGTGGTTATATGTAAAGCCACACAAATTTACCCTGAAACAACTCTGCTCTCCTTTGCCTCTTACAGTTACACCTCCTTCCCATGACAGGTATGTGAAAATGCATGTAGAGCATTAATACCGGCAGCAGTCTTCTCTCTGCCGGAACTACATTTCCATTTTTTGGTTCATTACTTAGCTCATGTTCCTCTTCCCAATAACCAGTAAATCTCGTCTCTCTAGATTCTGCTTGTCTTTGGCACAGACGCTGTCAGCGCTAGATGTAAGAGGGCTCACTAATTGCTGTGTCGTTACGGTGCATAGGTCCTACTTTGAAAGCCGCCAACTGACCTCCACGTCATGGTGAAATACAAAGAGACAAGCATGCAAGAACTGATACTTACTGAGGTGTTTAGGCGAGTTCTTCACAATTGGCTCGCTGTCCTGTGACTTCTCTCCCCCTCTGTTCTCTTATCTCTGATATCCCGCCACCTCTACCAGTGTTTGTCCAGCATTCATCCTCCCACTGGCTGTCTTTCACTGCATTGACCAGCTACAGGTCAGTGGGATCAGCCTCGTTATCCAGTTCCCTATACCGCTGGAACTCATCCAGTTTTCAGCCATGGAGTTACGCCTATTGTCAGTGAGAGATATGTGGCTGTCTCCTGATATTATCTATGAATTCATGCGTTCAACAGACACCCCTGTTATTCATATTTCCATGGTAATTGTCCAACTAAATAAATCTATGGAAATTCTTAGATATACCTTTATATATCCACAAGCACAGATTTGTTTAATTTTACTATAGTTGCATTGTGATTTCTTAGTAATACACTGATTGTCAACAAGGTAACAATACATGTGTGGTGTTGAAAAGAAGAATAACCAGAAAATAAATACAAAGAAAATGATATGCGTGAGATTATTGAATACATATTTTAACAAAATAATATAAATACATAACAAATTAATCATGAGAAGAATATTTTCATTTTTCTGAATGTCAGCTAGAAATGAAAACAGATGTCAAACTAATGACATTTGATCAGTATGCATATTGCAATACAGTAATTCCTTTTTTATTGTTATTTTCTGACAAATCCTCATTTTCTTCATGCATAAATCACATTGCTGTCAACAATACTTGTTTTGCTTTTGTGCATGTGCAGGAATTTTTACAAGTCTATACATTTTACAAAATCACATTCATGTTTAATAGTAAGAGTTGTAGAAGTATTAGTGGAAAACAAAACCCCTTTGTGAAACATTTCAGGAATACCAACTTTCTCCAAGGCTATTGTAGCCACCTTTATTTCACCAGCAAATAAAAATTTGTTAAAGAAAGTGCAAGTACACATTCAGGCATACATTGTTCCATATTAGCATAAGTCATCATTTTTATAATAAACAAGCCTTAAATAATTTTGAATATTGGTAGCACAGATTTACATCCACCTCATCAAATGACCAGAATGTTTTAGGTACTGCAATGAGAAAGGATTCATATAATGAAGATTTATGAAATTCCTGCACCTGTCACCCAATGTTATTGTGTCGATGTTAGATTCCTCAAAAATGCATACGTTGTCATGCCAAATTGTAAGTTACATATTAACAAAGACTTCATTATGTGACGGGTAAGAATGTGTTAAAACAAGAAATAATAACAATAAGAACAGAACTTCTATCTAGCAATGTATATATTAAAATAAAGTTAATCTATTGTTTGTATTGTTTAAGTTATCTGACAGCCACTAATACTTGCATTAGTAAGATATGTCATATTTATTTTTATTCAGCACCAGCCTTTCTGGATTACCCTTGTATAGAAATATGGAATGTAATTTTTTGTGTCATTTTTACTTATTTTTAAATCCAAAATGCTTAAACAAATGTTTATGAGCAGCTGAACAGAATTTAGTAGTGGGGTGTCTTGGTCATGTTCAAAAATGATCACTGCTCATTGAAATTGTTACTTGCCATTAACAAAGGGGACATTTAAATCATGTTTATGTCTGCTCTATATTTTAATTCAAACAGACTGATAATTGGCAGATAAAAAAATCATTTTGGCCTCTTCCTGGTTCTACAGCAAGAGTAACATCAAGCCAAATTCATTTTGTACCTTTCTGCCATATTTTATTACATGCATGTATAATTAAATTTCTCAGAAACATTTCTATGGGGACATCAATACATACTCTACCTAACCGCACTTTATGGTTCACAAACTCTAACTCTGTTGCCTTTGAGTATCTAAGCAATAAAAAGTGGTTGTACCACATTTGTTGATGATGGCAATAATAAAAATAATATTATATAAATAATAATAATAACATCACCATCATCATGGTCATTGAGAATAATGTAGCCCTGTTTAGTGAATCCCTTTGTTGTTATTTTTCAACTGTAAGAATCACCATCTATGTTTCCTGAGTGAACTTGACTACATATGGAACTATATGAACTAACATGCCACGCATATTAACCGATATTTCAGTTTAGCCAGAAATTGCCTTAAAATGACCTTATTATCAAGAGACATGTTAGAGCCAGACTTAAACAGAGCAGTATTTTGTTCATACGTTCATACTACAGTTTTCAAATCCTGTCGTTACCGTGTGATTCCAATTTCCTGGTATTCTTAAAGGAACATACTCATTGATTCCAAAGCAAATCAATATCATAAATGAATATGGAACTACGTTGCTATATATTCTGTATTTGCTGACGGGGCATAGCTAGAAATTCTGGGTTGCCTGACAGAATGTTAGCTTCAGCCCCCACAGCCAATTTTACATATTCAAGGGCCCCAGTAAGGTGCTGGGGGCCCTGAATCTTCGAGGGCATCCATGCCCCTACTGCGCCCCTGCCTACGGACAAGCATTCAGAGTGCAATTAACGGACAGTTTCCACTACAGATTCCATCTGTCCAAATGCCCTCAGCAGATTTGCTGGCCCCTTCATCAGTCTGAGTAAGCTGTCAATGCAATTATTTGTCCCACAATATGTAATATGTCACATATAAGGTTTCATTCAACTTAAATGTCAGCTTAAATTAATAAGGCACTCCTGGGTGTAATAAGGGGCTTAATAAAACAACCAATGACATTAATCACCTGACTGTTTCACTTAATTTGTAGCTGTCTGAATAGTATTTAATTAGATATTTTAATTGACTTCGGCATCAGCCGGCGTTAATTACATACTCAGAGCTGAGCCATACAAAGCAGACCTAGCTTGATAGACGTCTGTTTGCGCAATATATCGTTCTTTACAGTAGCCAGAGATGAAATGTCACGTGTTATTTTAAACGTATGTAATAAATATCCTGCGTTTAATTTATTTCACATTTCAGTTTTATTTGGACTTTGCGACATCTTGTTATTCTGTATCGTTTTAGGCTTTCGGGAATGTCCTGCAGAAACCAACATATATATATATATATATATATATGTATATGTATATATATGTATATA
>JAODKF010000038.1:16281664-16293161 GCA_026779585.1 Mormyrus proboscirostris | reverse complement strand
ATGTATATGTATATATATGTATATATATATATATATATACTTCACACTCAAGAGCCATTAAAATCAACAGCATATTTCCAGTATGCTGTGTCAAATAGAGACGGGACACAGGAGAACAGGGACCAGAGCTCAGATCAGAATAGAATGTTAGCTGGGATTACATAGTAAGAAAAAAATTGTCGCTATGCACTGGATTAATAATAAATGTCAGGTAATTCAGAACCTCATTCATATTATTAAAAATAATTTAGCATATCACAATTGCTACACTGAAATGTTTTCATCACGTTGCTTTCATTTGTATGAAATTTCCATACTGCTGTCTGTACGTCAGCAGAAATTTATGAAATGATGAATTAGACAAATAATTCCACAGTACATATTATAGAATATTTTAATAACAATTCATCTACAAAACTTACTGACATCACTATATTCTGTCCCGTAGGCAAAATGCACTATCACAGCAACAGAACATATAAAAATTACAAACAAACAGACTGTATCTGAAAATCACCCCCAGATCGCACTCAGTACATAAAAATTTGTAGTTTTTACACAGAATAGTATGTATAATTAGTGTATAGTTACATATTTTACATGGGCACCCAGAGGTCATAACATACAATTCATTTACATCATATGCATGTAATATAAATGATTTCAGATGAAAGTAATTCTGTGTATATTAATAGTATTTTCAATAACTATTATGTTTACTCTTAAAATAGTAAATGTTTGGAAAGTAAAAGGAAAGGTGTTTTGGTCTGAATTACTTTATTTTACCTGTATGTAAATGTAATGCATGCCTAATGTCTTGTTAAACCTTGGGGCCCTTATGTTAATTTGATGTTTGTGATGGTCACAATTAGAGTCCATTATGCATTTAAAATGATATATTCATAATCTACTGTTGACTGTTATCTTCTTCCGCTGCATTTCAGACCGCTAACTGCTAACTGCACAGTTTGGTGGTCTCGTAATCCAAGGAGTTAGGCAA
Source organism: Mormyrus proboscirostris (assembly GCA_026779585.1). Taxonomy (NCBI): domain Eukaryota; kingdom Metazoa; phylum Chordata; class Actinopteri; order Osteoglossiformes; family Mormyridae; genus Mormyrus; species Mormyrus proboscirostris. The sequence continues at coordinate 16,292,161 of JAODKF010000038.1, read as the reverse complement.
CCGAGCACTGAACGCTTGCAGAGATGTGTGGATCCTGGAGACCTCGCTGGCCGTCAGTTTCAGCCTGTGCCGAAGCAGGCATGCAAAGAGGTCCAGGCGCTGTTTACCTGGTGGAGAGAGCTGATTCACTCGATCACGTATCTCCAGCAGCTGGAGGAGGGCGGTGTCCTGGGACCCTTGTGTGTAGGGATAATCCAGTTGGAGAATGAGATCTCGAATGGCTTCCGGGTCAAAGTGCATGCTGTAGCCAAACACCTGGATACTGTTAATTTTCATGTAGCCCAAGTTCCTGGAAGGGTCCACCAGCTCCAGAGGTTCGTAATAAATGCTTTCGTTCCCGTTGGCGCCTTGAGTCTTAATGCGGCTCCTTAGGTAGATGTGAATCGTCTCAAAAAACGTCTTCCACTTGTTTCCAAGGGTCAAGGTCCAGTTAAAGCACTCCAGTGGAAGATCAAGCTTGACTTGTTTCCAATTAGGAAAGCTGTTCTCGTTTGCTGGCATATACCAGCTCTCAGAGTGACTGCCACCAAAAGGGTTAATGTAGAGCGTCAATACAGGTTCTAATGTGCTATTCTTAGTCAGACAGATCTGTATGGAAATCCCAAGCAACATGTGCACAAGGTTGGCCTTGTACTTGTTGCTCTTCAGGGTGAGGAGCATGCGTTTCCTCCATGAAGGGTCGAACCAGCTGTTGAGGCGCAGGTCATTGCTGATGAAGATGGCGTGCACCTCAAGTCTCCTGTCGGCTCGCTGCAGGAGGTACCTCAGTTCGAGGTCCTGCAGGTCCGTCTCAAAGCCCAGGTAGTTTTCGGTGGAGTCTGCCACCATGGGCTTGCAGATGCCCTGGCTCAGTACATAGCCAGAGTTGCAGCTACCGCAACGGGAGCGGTTGTCTGTGGCGCAGGATGCACAGGCCCCGCCATCCCCTATGGAGCACGGTGTGATCTGCTGACAGGTGGCCTGGTCATACACGCAAATGCAGGCGTGCATCTCCTCGGAGAACGAGCCCAGCTGGTTGTTCTCTGAGCAGTAGAGCAGGGACTGTAAGTAGTTTAACCAGTATGTCTGTGGTCTGAAATAGATACAAAACGACAGCATCAATGCATATTTTATATCATGACGATATTTCGAGCGCACAGTGGATCATGGTCTGATTTGTTACAAATTGGCAAAAAAATTCATTTACACCTAATGAGGTGATTCTGCTGCGTGTTTGTGAGACTTTGTGCGTCTCATTTTCATGGTTGTTTTAGGCAATTTCTGCAATTCACTATGACAGTCCTGATATGTATTGGCAATAAATCAGTCCTGACTGGTTCTGCTTAATCAGTTTGTGGCATGTAAGATGAATTAGGAAAACGTTTCTTGTAATTCATCCATAAATCTAGCGATAACCCCATTGTGTCAGTCTGAGAAGATTTGTGACCCTTCATTAAAATAATGACTAATAAACTAACAAGCTTTATTAACAATAAGCAATGAATAAAAATACAAATGCGTGTCATAATTTTCTGGACAGGACACCGACTGTCCTATGAAACTTACTGTCACGCCCACAGGGGTGGGACAGCGATCATCCTCTTTAACCGGTCTAATACTCAAAGCTCGAATGCGCTAACAGCATTCGCGAAGTATTGTTGCCATGTACCGGAACTTTACCAAGCATTTTTCTGTCTCGTGTCTCCTCTCCTTTCCCTGCCGTCTCGCCTGCCCTGCCTTCATCCCCGGTCCTGTTTACCTCACCTGTCCTGCCTGCTACCTCAACCCTGCCTGCCTGCTCCACTCGCCCTGCCCCATCCATCCCATCGTCTCCTCGTCCCGTCCCTCTCTGTTGGACTGATCTCCCCGGCGTCGACCCTTCAGCGCCCCACCCCACCCGACACTTCTCCCGGATTTCCCCTTTGTCATTGTTCATTATCGGCTCCGTTAGTCTCATTAAATCAGTCTCCTGCATTTCGGGGTCTGCCTCCTTCCTGGATCAGTGTTCTAACACTTTGTGTATGTTTGTGTATTTTAAAAAATGGGTTTTATATGCTAGAATACTGAATTCTGTCAATTCAAGCTAGAGACCTGGTTTGTAGAAAAGTAGAAAAGCTGGCAAAGTATCAACTGACTAAATGCTGTATGGTCAATTTACTGTATGCTGATTAGTAATCAACGATAAATCATAACGCTCTCTAAACATATTGTGCACCAATTATAACATATTGTCTAACTTATGTATGTCGTAGTACTTCTATACAATAATTTGAAGAAAGACTGTCTGATGTATGCTGATTGTAATCCGAGAAAACATTTTTTTTTAATTTATTTTTGTTAAATACTCAATTAGGACCCCTAGAGCTTTGTAATGGTACTTACCTTTCCCTGGGTAAACTAACGTGGGGCTGTTTCTGGCACCTCTTACTCAACCTGAAGAGCTTGTAAACCACTCTCTGAGCCCTGCGTAAGAGCCCTTTCATGCTACCCTCCAGCTGCTCATAGCGCCGCTGGAAAGCGCCGTCCATCGACCACAGGTGCTGTATAGTTGAAATGTTCAGGAAATAATTTTGCGGAAGCCTTGCAAGAAACATTTTGAATTCATCTGTTGAAATGCAAATAAATAAATAAACATTTACATCAATACATTTGTACTCTGGAGATGAAATCAGCACAACAAACTAGTCTGAAGAAAATTTTAATTGTGCATTTTGCCAGCAATAATAATAATAGTGATGATGATGATAATGATGATGATGATGATGATGATGAAGTTCCCATCATTTTTCCTTTCTGACTGAACAGCATAGCTAATGCCTGTAAGTTTTTTTTCTCCAAATACCAAAGCATGTTTGTCACTTCCCTCTCCCTTTTAAACTGAAAACATTGTTGAACTTTCTTACTTTTTGTACTAAGTTTTACGTCTGATGTGGGAGCGCAGGGCAACCGTAGCATCAATAATAGCTTTACCGTGTCCTATCCTTACTGAGACTGTGAAAATGCCAGTCCATCATGAAGAACATTGTACAGGCTACACATCAACGCAGACACACAAAAAAATAACATGCATGGATAACCCTGTTTTTTTTTTTTTAATACTGTTCTCTACTTTTTGGCTAAAGGTAGTAATTTAGCAATTGGTAAGCATCTCTACGCAGTTGATCATTATCGATTCATATAAACACATATAAATTCATATAAACACAAGCAAATACGTGGATCATACTTGTTATGTAATTATGACATAAAGGGCAAAATCCATTTTCTTCGTTACCTGAATCCTCAAATTCTTTGTAAAGACTGCTCCACGTCTCTGTGATTCGCAGTAAGCGCTCCTCCATCGCCTGGATATCCACGTAAGGGCAGTTACACTCCGGAAAATTGCGGTCGCACAGACACCAGCAGTCATTATCTTTGCAGACGAAATCGCCCTCGCTGTTGCACGCAATGTAACTGAGGGCAGCCTGCACAAATCGATCTCTCAGGTACTCTGGCAGAATGACCTGCAAGCCTTGAATAAAGGGGTTACGTAAAAGATTGTTAAACCGAAGCATTCACATATGGAAAGGGCACTGTTAGATGTTAAGGGTCGCATGTCCCATGCACTGGAGCCCTGGAAGTCTAGAGGTCTTGCTTTCGGCAAAGAGAGAAAAAAACCGTTGCACAATTTTAGTGAAGTAAACTCATTTTCTTATGCCTTCCAGAAAAATACGCTACTCATAATTACGAGATCAGCAAAAGCCCCTTTTACTGCTGGAACCAAGGATTGCTGTAACTAGGGGCTGTTTGTTGCAAAAAAAATATTATATCTTTGTTGCTGAATTGCCAAGCACACAAAGACTAAAGTGACTGGTGTCTCACAATAACTATAGATGCTTTAGTTCCAGCTCACATTACATACACTGTCAGGCAATAATGAGTTTTATGACTAAGGATTAATTTAAATTATTCAAAGTGTAATTATAAGGGAATTGGATACACTAATTATAATAATTAATAAAAGGTATCCAAAAACCTCACTTTTATTCCACAGTAGGCCATAAAATCTCAGCTGACATGAATCATACTGACAGAGACCTGCTCTTTTCTGACATTTCATACGTGGAAAGCATGTATCAAGCTCCTCAAATTAGCATTTTTATTCCTTAGTCGCAGTTGGCAATTACATAATTATAATTAAAAATATATATCAACACTGACAATGTCTTAATGAAAGTTTGTTATACATTAAAATACTACTAAACTATATATCTATGAATATATAAAACTCTAGTGTTTTTAAATAAAAAATAATTACTTGTTCATTCCAGTCCAGACTTATAGCAATATATGTAAAACTATTTTTGCACCAGAAATTTGATGGTGGCTACAGTGTTGTCGATTTTCTGTAACGGGACAATCACACGAAATGTAACTTGTTTCTGCATTTGAATTATATGGGGGGGGGGCATTCAACCCTTATCATGAGAGCCCCTGACCTTGTCTTTTTTTAGGTATAAAAGTTTAAAAGTGAACTGCTAGGATGAAATCCAGATCCACATCTAAAGTGCACTTAAGTCACATAAGCATAATGTCAGTTTCCACTAAGTGCATGCAGACTTGGCCATCTTCGCTGCTGTGAGTGTCCGCGTGCTGTCCGCCCAATCAGGGTAATGCCTCGTTATTTAAGTAGGTGCCGAGTCAGCCTTGGTCCCCGGCTTCATTTATGCATGATATAAAGGGCAGAATAAGTCAGGCAGGCTTTATTTCAGGGCATTGGTGTCAAAACTGTTTTTACTAACAAATTTTAACTTAAAAATCTTAATAATTTGAGTAGCACACAAGTTTTGTGGTTTCAGAAATGCATAGCCACATTTTACATTTAATTGCTTGACCTTAGGACAGAGGATTGACCAACTGTCATCATCATCATCATCATCGTTATTATTATTATTATTATTATTATTATTATTATTATTGCTGTTGTTTTGTTGTTGTTTTGTTGGTGCTGGTGGTGTTCTTGTTCAATGCTCAGAAAATGCAGAATTTAATTTCCATTTTTAAATTAGGAGAGTGGTTTTCTCACACGATAATATATAACAGTCTAAACTAAATTTAAAAAGTTGTTATTCACATTTCAAGTTCCACTTCATGAGCATTAATGGAGCTGAGTGAGATGGATGTTGTGGCCACCTTCCATCTCAGGAGGCTCAGGTGAGCAGGTTTTGTTTGTTGTTATATTATGTTGTTCCACCTGCATGTCATTCTCAACAATATGCATGTATCTCTGTGTTCTATTTTGTCTCATATATTCCCAGTAATTCTAGTCAACATGCATTTTTTTTACCAACCCACCTTGCTGTTTTCTGTTTGTGTTGTGCTACCCTGCAAATGCATCCATTCCCCATATAACCCAGAAAAGGGAAAATACTGTCAAGAGACCAGTTCCACGCTGCCAAGTCCCGGTGTCATGCGGTTCTGTTTATGTTCCTGACCAGTAATCTCACAGTAACACTGCAGCAAAGATTTTGACAATGCACCCGAGAATTATTTTATCTAAGCCCTGTTTTCACAAGTCTTGACTGAAACATGCCAGGTTTATGCTGCATGCATCACAAGTCTGGATTCTGCAGTTGATTAATGTGGCCTTTAATTTTTTTCTTAATTTATGACTCATCTATGTCACTTTCAATTAATGACAACGTATCTATTATGATGTAATGGATATTTCAAGGATATGTCAGCATTGGAAATAAAAAAAAAAAAAACATACCTTGTAAGTGAACTTTGTTCTCGGGACTCTGAACCAAGACAGAACTAACCGAATCAAGGTTGTCATAGTTACTGCATCCGAGAGGACCAGTTCTAGTTTCTGTTACCTGGGTAACAATAAATAAATAAAAATAATGGAGGGAAAAAAAAATACTGTTTATGCACTTATTCATGAACTACAGTAATTATGAGAATCCGCATGGACGGTAAGCCAGGATCTCTGTTCCGCTCATTGAAAGCAAAGATTCGGCTGCGGATTCCAACCAAACCCAAAACGTTTAAGCAGGAATATCATCATAAAATAAAAAATATCATCAGCATATGAAAATGTACAGGTACAGCAGGATTACCAAGCCTTCATCAGCCGCATTAGGAGATGCCGTCCAAAAACACACGATCATTGTGCTGATTATCACTGTCGTCATGGTTCAGCTTCTTCCGTAGTTCAGTTGATGCTTTGATGCAAACCAACTTGTACATAAGCAGCTAGATGCATTACTGGACCTGTTCAAGTGAAATATGTTCCTGAGCTGCTGAAACACATCCAGCCATCAGATCCAAACACCTCAGGACCCCTCTGATGCAGGAGCACCTCCAGCAGCCAACACCGCTCCGTACCCGCTGAATGCTCTCAATGGTGACTGAATAACAGCCCTAGTAGGTTCTTGCTTTGTTTGGCCGATGCTGTGTAGCTCCTGCTCCAACGCCGCTTCCTCTGGCACCTGGGCCTTCATTAGAAGCTCAGCCCAGCTTCACTTATGGCTCGTTGACTCCATGACAGCACGTGTCTCTAATGTGCTATTTGCTTCACTTTGGACAAAAGCGTCTGTTAAATAGTATAAATGCAAAATGTGACATTGCTCAACGTACAAGCAGCAGTGTGACGGGTGACCACCTGGTTACATGTCCGTGTCTTAAGCGGCTCGGATCTTTGAGCCCGCCCTGCCTGCACCGTCTTTACCCCTCCCGTCATTTTCAGCTTGGGGGGCATCACCGAGATCTCAGTCCATACCTGCACTTCCTGTTCTCCGAGGGCTTTCTGTTCTATCCTCCGTTGCTATACCTTCTCTGCCTGCTTTATTTCATGGCAGTCCTCTTAATGATAATGATTTCCTCTCTGGCTTGGTATCGAATCACCACACCCTGTCTTCCCCCTTCAGGCCATCAGCATTTCATTGATTATATTCCTTTTTTTCTGCTAAATGTGGAACAGTTTTATTTTTCCCTGCTCTCAGACCCCATCCCCAGTGCACTTTGCCCCCTCTCCTCATCAGATGCATTTTTTTCCGTTATTACACTGACTGGCAGATCTCACCTGATCTTTACTGAAAATGTCTGCTGATACTTTCCTCTAATTCACAATACAGGATCTCAGCTCATCCTATTTATTGCCAGCTGGGAGCTATAAAATTGTCTCACTCGTGTACCATTTCTGAGAGTGACAAGAATTGGATCATCATTTATCTTAATTTCATTGTGTGCCGATCACTAGGTAAAAGTTCAGCGAGTGATAAATAAAAATCTACTCAACTGTTAAACAGTATAAGGCTAAAGTTGCAGCCAGATTGATAAATTTCTTTAATTTTGAAATTCAACTTGGGGCTGAACTAATACTGACCTGAATTCCAGTGTTTTGATGTGAATTAAAGGTAGCATCATGGTTTTAGCCTTCTGGACCACTAACTAATCGGTAATTAGTTTAGGCAGGCCTTAATAGGTGTTTTACACCATATAAATGTGAGTGCTTTCATTTCTGCATGTTTGACATGCAGTTGCTCAGCAGTCTTTAAAATTAAAGCGGTCCACATTTTAAATGTTTGCTTTTATTTGCATGAAAAAGCTATTTTGGAGAGAAACGTGCACGTGAACTGATGAGGTGTTATACCTAAATATTCCATAAAATCTTGCTGAAAATAAACATACGTTTTCAAAGGCTAGTTATGGTACATAATAATAGGTTTAAAGGCCGCATTGGTGGCTCACCGATGATCACTGTGACCTCCTGGGTTCCGTGTTTGGGGTTGATTTTAAGCCACTAGTTCTGAGTTTTGAATGCAGCTCCAGAGTTTCTGGTCGTCCGCTTTGCAAAACCTTGCAGTTCGGCAAAATGGCCGCTGTAAATTGTGCGTGTGTGTGCCACGTAGCATCCTGTGTGAGGTGATCCCTACTTTGTGCCCTTTCTTGCCTGCGATGGGCTCCAGGCTCTCTGTGACCTTGCAGATTATACACAGTTATGGATGGATGGATAGAATAATACATTTTAAAATGCTGCAGCTAGCAAATTAGCATCCACAGCAAAATAATTAAACTGGTTCACCTTCTTCCTGCATACTGATACAGTGGTGATAAAATATTAGTACGGAGTAAGGAAACACTAATGTTTTATTTGCGGACGCTGTGGATGTCCCGTTTCTCCAAAACAGTGCGTCTCTCATCCAGGCTTTTCATGTATTTAATTGTTACATGTATGTCTAATGTTTGGGTGAGTTCATTTCTCAGCCAAGTCAGAGGTCAAGGGTCAAAGGTCTGGAGACACATCGAGATTCCAATTATATATTTTTTTTTGGAGGTGGGCATACATAGATGTTCAGGACACACAGGAGCACAGCTAATCTTGGGTGCTGCTAGTGCTTTTTGACACCATGATGGCGTATCACTTTGGGCCACCGACCACACCAATCCAATTACGCTGTTGAGAGCCCATTTAATCGCCCTAACGCCCCTCCCTTTACAAAACCCCCGCAGCTAATCAAACGACGGCAGTACATGAGAAACACCTTAGGAAATGTTACCAGTAAGTCTTAGGAAACATTTTAAAGTTCATATTACCAGGCTGAAGTGACTCAAATCAGATTTTTTTTTGCCTTAATGTGACACGGATCTCTTCAGGGGTGTGTGGACAAAATCAGATTTGATTCACTTTCATAATTGTCCTACATCAAATACATATTCATGGCCAGGCAACATGAGTAAGTATGGTCAGATCAGAATTCATGTGTTTTTTTTTAGATCTTACGCATGAGCTGAGCACCGACACCGGCAGGGGGGCGGATTACCCAAGGGGAGGCGCTACAGCTGTAACAAAGCATACCCATGTGCAAAAGTTTGGAACCGGACAACGAGGATGGCCTGGGTGGTACCGCTGCCTTTGGGAAGTATCTCTCAGATGCACAGTCATTTAAATTTAAACAACAGACCAAAGAAGTCAAAAAACTAAATTCACTAGATGATAAATATATGTAGAACAAGAACTATATTTTCAGAGCAGACATTTAGTTGAGATCGCAACTGTGTGCAATCTGAAACCTAAAACTGAACAGTTTGAATATTTCTAAAATCTAATATGTAATATGTGGGAATAGTTCATTCAGGATCTATGTTTAATCAACATTTCTGGAGGAAGAACACATTATAAACTGGACTGATGCATACAGTAAGTAACTTGATTTTCTGTATGCTATATATTAACTGTAGCATAGACTTTAAAAGTTAATATTCTATTTACAAGGCTCATGCTCGGTTGCCAGCACTTCAAATAAATTGCAAAACAGTTGGTACAGTACCTGCGCTATGTGTTTAATTAGAGAATTAAAAAATTTATATTCTCTCGCTCAGTTTTAAGACCATCCAGCCTGCATGACAGGATGTGGACAACCCCATTCTTTAACTGTAAAATAATCAATAGAGAATGCACAGCGTGTATCAGACTAAAACTGTAGCTTGCTTTCTTAAAGTGTAGATGTATTGCCTTGGGTGCTTAAAGGAGAAGCACGTTCATTTCAATAACTAAGACTACTGCTGTTTGTTACACAGAAATAATGTCATTTTTTTAAAAATGAAGTAATGCTTCCAAATAGCTATTCTTATTTGTCTCCTCCATTATAGCTTTAATAAACAATCTTAGCAGTTATTACGCTGCCCAGCTCAGAATTTCCACACTCATAAGATACCGTGGGACATTTTCTGAGTATGTATTTGTGGGTAAATGGGGTGCTTTAAAATTTTTGTCAAATGTGTTTTTCCAAAGCACTGAATCTGTCAACTAGTAATGTGTAGGCAAGTGATAATTACTTGTGCGTGACTAATTCTTTATTGACAAATTACCTCTAAATTGTGTCAAAACTGTAATGCTTTCTCACATTTTCTATATTTGTTAGTTGCAAAGTTAAGCTTATATGCTTACTCTTTTTCGAGCAACTAAAAGAAAAAACTTAAATTAAAATCCACATTTAAATGTCAGGTTCAAAAGACTGCAAAGCCGGCTTGTTGAACAAATGACAAATGTTGAACTGTGACCCACAACAAAGTTGGCTTGCCGACTTTAGATTATTAGGAATTCACAAACTTTTATTGTATTTCTTTAAGCAAATACAGAAGCGATACCCATATACAGTAGGCATTGATGCATTTCGTAATAGATGAAATGTAAAGCGTTGTACCTTGATAGCGGTGGATGCTATCTGCAGATGATGCAGCTTATGCAATGTGCTCTCCCTGTCGATGAAGTAGGAGGCCGCTAGCTGATGTAGCGTCTCCAGCGTTACCGAAGACGTGTTAGAGGAGTAGTCACTCACATCCGGTTTCCTGCTTAATTTCCCTTTATCCACAAAAATAGTTAAGGCTTCTTCTCCTGAAGACAAGAAAGAAAAATCGAGGTAAACTGCGTGTGTGGAGAAAAATTTAATAAGCTGCAATATGAAAAAAAAAAGATTCTTCAATTAACTATCTTCAAAGGAAGTATCTGTAGCACAGATTTATATATATATA
>JAODKF010000038.1:16245633-16263202 GCA_026779585.1 Mormyrus proboscirostris | reverse complement strand
GGCCCCCTTGCAGGCTGGCACACGTGGGGCCCCTAGGCTTAAGCCATATCTAGCCTGTGCGTTAATCCGCCCCTGATCATACCACATCAACGCAATCACGGAAACCACTGCACCAGCATCAAAATAAAATGGCTGCAAAATAATTAAAAAAATGTCCCTATTTTGAAAACAGAAGGTTAACATTAACCCGATTACAAATAAAAATTGCAAAGTTTCATAAAATGGATGAAACTTTTTATTGTTTTTTTTATTATTATACTATTGTAAGTTAGTATCAGAGTATGGAGTTTACCTTTCCTAAACAATACACTTCACAAAACACTATATAAACACTTTTTCATTTTTAAATCAGAAAAATTCCCATTTCCAGATGCACAATGCTACCTGCATCCTGTGTTAGGGCAAAAATAATTTCATTTCAGTGCTACACTGAATTTCGAGGTCTGTTTGTTCGGTTATAGGATACAGAAAGGACTAGGGTTCATTCTCATCTATTAAATAATGCCCTCCCCCCCAAATTTTTCTTTCTGTATGTATGGGGAGGGGGGGGGGGCGGTTGATACACAAGGATAGGGCATAGGGTGCCAGGAAATTCAGAGACACCAATTCAAGGTAATTCAGAGATGGAAATGAGCTTAACTGTATGACTATACACTGCTAGAGGAAACCAGAGTACCTGGAGCAACCCATGCAAGAGGGAGGACACAGCGTGTAGATGGGAGGAGAACTTCCAGCTCTGGAGGCAGGAGACAGCAGTGATACCCGGGAGCCACCATACTACCCCCAGTTTAAAAGTATTTATTTTTGAAAAATTTGTATAAATACTACCCACAGTTTAAAAGTATTTATGTCTAAAAAATGTAAATAAATATATAATATTTATAATTCTGTATTAATAAATATAAACATATTTATAAATATTTAATAGCAAAGGGAACACAATTCTGAAAAGCATCATTTTCTTAAAGGAAAAATCGCCAGCAATCAGCGCAATTCAAATGACTAAATCTAAATTTGGATATTTATCTGTTAAAATAACATCAAAGAATCATGATATATCATTTGATTAATACACTATATATGTGCAGGATAAAATGTAAAAAATACTTGCAAAATAGCCTTTTGCTATGTATTGAATCGTAACTGACAACATATATGTAACCGTACCACTTTTTTCAGTCCGCAAGATGTTGCTGATGATGCTGTTCTTAGAACAGCAGGGGGAAAAATATCCAGAATACTCTGTAGACAGTTATGAGCAGCTATGAATGTGATATTTGTTAATCTTGTGCTGGCTCGGTCACCCTCAAATCTGGTTGTATTTTTTATATTGTCAGCAAGCACACTTTCTTTTGCTGTGCATCCAGATAGACGGGAAATATGTTACTAGCTATCTTCTAGTAGACTAAACCACACATGTATTAACCATTTTTTAGATGCAGTTTGCTCCTTATTAAACCCCTTACTGGCAGCATAATATTTGCAAAAATACTGCATATTAATGATTTTATAATTGGGTTTAGAATGATTGATGTATTTAGATAAGTGTGTTTTGGCAGAAGTGTGATTGTGGATTAACGATTTTTTATTTTTTTTTAACAAATTTAAATAATTGTAAATTATGCACAGGACTGCAGTAGGCCTACTGTTCACAGCCCATCCCAGCCTCAAAATCTTTGCTCATCACATCCATCCTTCCGCCCGCTGAACCTGTGGGTCCACAGGAGATGGTCATGCAGCAGGCAAAGGTAAGATTCTCCGAAAGTGTTGAGTGGAAACAAGCGAAGCAGCAACAACGGCTGAGAGGCCAAATCAAGGGTCACGTGACTGGAGGTTCATTGACACATGGGGAGTTTCGGCTTAATGTATGAAAAGGCAGGAAAAGAATCACATGAGGAGGAAGACGCGTAAAGGAGAAGGAAAGAGACCGAGATGGAGCAACTGAGATGGAGAAAAGAAATTCAATGTAGAAGTAATGGAGACAGAGGGAATAAGTAGGGGGCAGATATGCTTCAAGGTCATCAGGATCTCGGAGCAGATCCCTTCTGCGGTGAGAAGACACACTCCCTGCATGTAAATCTAAAGAAAGTCACAGATTTGTACAGATTCATACAGAATGAGCAGTCTTAGCGGCCAGAGTAGTAGAGGGGAAACAGATTATGCGTACATGCGGGGCGGGGGCAAACAGTCAAACGTGTGGTGTCAGGCTGTTCACAGAAAAGGGGGTGGATGATGAGAAGGTAGAGGGGAAGGACTGCAGAGGTTACCGCCAGACGAGGAAACGGGTGACAAGTCGAGGGAGGAAGTAAGTGTGAGCAGGCTGGGTAACGGAGAGTCATTATCGGCTAAAACCATGCTGAGGTTTCTTGGAATTATCTAAGCAGATTCCCACATACATGCAGGTTAATCCGTAGTAAGTTCAGTTCAGAGTCTTGAATCATCAACAAGGCTGGTTTATAAAAGACAGATGAAGTGTGATTACGAGTAAGACTGAGTTACACTCAAGTAAGACTAAATCACAAATGGGAGTCAGCATCAAATGAGCACGAATTAAAAACATTGTGTTATGAGAATCGATTTTTCATGGTGACAAACTTATCACATTGCGATATGACAATTTGCTAGCTTGTATCAGTGAAACATTCCAGGGCTGTTGGGATTTATCTGCTTAAAATGCTTAAGATAAGATAATATCATGCCTGCTCTCCAAGGTGGCGCAGTGCAGTGGATGGCACTGATGCGGATCCATCTTGCTGCGTGCTTCTGTCATTTGCATGTTCCCGCCTTGTTCGCTCATATTTCCTCTCGTAGTCCAAAAAACATGCACTCAAGTGAATTGGTTTCTCTAAATTGTGTGTGTGCATCGTGTCATGGTGGTCCAGGATAAGCTGGGGTTGACTCTCAGGTTAAGTACTTGGACGGTGAACGGATAGGAACAGTCTCCAAATTGAATGACTTATTATTAACTAAAATATTGAGTCCATTTCATTTTAAACTGTTTGAATAGTTTATTCGATTTTAGGAGTGTTATCTTTTTACTGTGAGGAATGGATTGGCAGTTTATGGGTTTTAAATTAATTTTAAAATAGCATTTCTGCTTCATAACTGAGTGACTTATGTAGAGCCAGTCATTACAGATAGAAGTTAGTTAATAATTTTAATGGTAAGTAATTTACTTAATATTACTGTGTGATGATTATAGCCCTACAAGTTTTAGCATATGAATGAAAGACAGTGTGTGTTAGCAGGTATTTTCTAATTATGCATTAAAATTGTACCTTAAAATTTTGTGTGCATGGCAACAAATTTTAAAATATATATGACTCTCAATGTTAAGTTAGCAGAATTTAAAAGCTTCTATAAATAATTATGTGACACTTTTTAAAGTGTGAAAATAGCAATTTGCACCTTTTTCATGCCTCATGCTTTTTCAAATTGGTGTTTCCTGAGAATTAATAATGGAAAAATAGTGCAGGGATGAGCAAGAGGTGATCATTGATTTTCGGGTAACATTCACTTATTCTTGTTAATTTATGTTTAACTTTCTGAAAGCACCAAGTTAATAGATGAAAAGACAGAAAGACTGATCAGTACAATTCAGGCAGATATAATTTATGTGAAAATGATTAACCAATGAAATACACTTTGGTGACCCTGCTCAGGATATGATTGGTGGGAGGTTCAGATGGGTGGGGAGGAACAGTCGGCAGTTGGATGTGTAGGTTTGTATGTCAAATCACCACTGGATCTTCGATGAGCCGTTTAAGCCCCCTGGTGGAATGTCTGTGGGCTTCATTTTTATCACTCTGATAGTATAAAATGTCCTGCAGGATAGAAACATGTAATATAAAATTCAGTTAATTCATTTTTGCCTTTTTGATTTATTTAGCAAATGCTTTTATCCAAAGTGATGTACATTTTTATAAAAACAGGGTCAGACAGTCCCTGTAGTAACAGGGGGTCAGCGGACTTGCTCTTAGCTGTGAACCAACAGCCTTCTGTTCACGTACAAAGAAGCCAAATCCATTGAGCCACACGTCACTTACTGTAAAATAAAGGAAGTAAATAAATATAGAACGTGCAGTCTTGAACCTTGTAACACGTGTGCTACACAAACTCTTGCTGCAGAAGCCTAGCAAACATTAAGTAAACAGCACATTCTGCTGGACCTCTCGTTGCCTTCAAGGACACGCCCACAGGACCTTGCGGAAACAGCTGCTAGTGCCAGGATGAGGCAGCGAAGCCCCACTCTGGCTCACGTCTCGTAAAATTGGTTTTGTATCCTGCTGCTGGTTCTGGAAGGAGCAGGGAGAGAGGAAAGGGAGCTGCCTCTGCCAGAAACTGAGCAGTGCATCCTTAAAGGGAAACGGGATACCCAGCGGGTTTAACTCCGCTAAATTTACTATCTCACCTTTCTTGTTTTAGTTTATGTGGCTGACGCCAGGAAGCTGTGAGGCAGAGAGGCACGGATCTCTATCCTTTTTTATATAATCCTTTCACTTCTTCTTACTTGCACTGATACAAGGAGAGTCTGCCAATTGATTTTCATCACCTCCTTGTACTGTAGTCCCTGACTGCTCAGTACTGAACCCTATACGCATGCACGTCACAAACCCTTTATTAGAATAAGGGATATGCAGAAATATATGCGTTCATAGATATATTCCACACAGTTTGCAGGGTCACTTGGTGAACAGCGCCATTCCCACACACTTCCTGCGTATGGGTTTTGCATATTCATCTCGCCTCCGTGTGGGTTTCCAAAGACATGCTGGTTGGTGTCTCTATACTGGCCTGTATGTGCCCTGCAATGTACTGGCATCCTACCCAAAGCACATCCTCCTTCCAGGGATCGCCTCACTCTGTGGTTATAGATGAATGAATAAATGCACGGAAACAGCATGTCTTGTCATTTCTGGATAGTCTCCTCGCAGTTCTATAATCCTATTTCACTTATTTATTCCATTAATAACACGTGAAATAATTAGCCCTCTATGGCTAATTTTCTTAAATATATGTTTCTTCTGTATCTTCCTTACAGAGACAGGAAAGAAAAAAAAACACAACAGATTCAAATGTTTTTAAATCCTGAAGTAATTGAAAGCAACTGAAATTTACATAATGCACCACATAAACGCAAAAAAAAAACCATGTTTGCATATATATTTGTACATTATAGAGATTAATTGCCCTTAAGATAGATGTATAGGCAGATTTCCATTTCAGTTTTACCTCACCTTACTTCAGCCTATAAATGAACAAAATCATCATAATAGTAATGTCGGAACCTGCATATTCATGAAAAAAAAAAAACGTTTTGTGACAGGAAAAGCTGCAATGAAAATATGTGACTAAGATGAGGCTGATGATATAGCATTTGTGGTACAAAATGACTGCAGGTTTATCAAGTGTGCTGCAGAGGGCAGAATGCCCTATATCCACGTCCACATTCAGTAAACTGACAGTCATTATACAACAAGCACCTACTAAGCAGAGGAAGGGGTTGCTGAAGGCCAATCAGACGCATGTAAAAATGCACTGTCTGTCATACCCAGTGCCATAAGAACATGCGGGACGTCTGCGGGAATGACGTTTGGACTGAAATCCATGGGCAACATTTTGCATCATTCCTCATCCATGCCAGAAAATGTATGCAAGGGAGGTTCTGCTGTAATCATCTTACAGAGCACTTTGGTTTGTCCTTTATATACACTCAGTGACAAGTAAAGTTAAGCTCCCAGACGGAGTGGCGGAATTGGAATGAATCTGCATGTGGTGAAAGTTCATGTGACTGTATCACAATGATTATAATATCAGATCAGGACAACAGGGTTGGCAGCATGGGCACACTGCTGGTCCCATGTCAGTAGGGTGTGCCCCCCCCCCCCCCGGGGGTCCGGTTACATGCGCTGATACAGTGATGCAGGAGTCATACAGCGGTTGTATCCTCTCCTGCGTCAAGTCGGCCCACAGCTGTTTTAACTGGCCCTTGAGATCCTGCAGATTTGCACTGGATCTGAGTTGACGTATTCGATTGGGGAAAGACTGGGGGACCTGGCTGGCCACAGGAGGACCTCAACATAACACAGGCAGTCCATAGACACGCGTGCTGTATGGCGGGGCATTGTCTCAGGTGCTCAGCTTGACCAGGGTTCAGTCTCAGGAGGGGTAAGTCATGCGGACGTAGGATGTCACTGACGTGGCACTGTGCCGTCAGAGTCCACTGAATCACGACCAGAGATGACCTGAAGTCATACCCTATGACTCCCCACACCATGATGCCAGGAGTAACGCTGGTGTGTCTCTCCGCAACATTGGCGGGATTGGTCCTCTCCCCTCGGCGCCCCCATACACGCACACGACGGTCACCTGAGGTAATGCAGAACCAAGATCCATTGCTGAATATGGTATGACGCCACTCGTCATCAGTCCAGTGCTTCCTGGTTATGGCACCGCACCAAACATAGCAGTCTCTGCGCTGGTGTTACCGGCAGCCTACATATGGGACGGTGACCCCGTAGTCCAGCTGATGCCAGTCATCCAGACACAGTGCGGGATGATCGAGGGTGACGTAGAGAGTCCAATGCCTCTGTCCGGATGGCAGGGGCAGATGCCATTGGGTTCTATAACATTTGGCGCACAATACGACGACCCTCCCCCGGTTTGGTCTATCTTGGGCAACTGGAACCTTCACAACGTGTGTGGGTGCCCTCACATGCCCTTTGGTTCCAACATCGGGTGACTGTGACATCTGCATGCCCCACATGCCGGGCAATTGCATGGTACGACCATCCGGCCTCATGCAAACCCACAATATAACCCCTATCAGACTCTATCAAGTGCTGGTAATGCTGTCTAATGCGTCTGTGAGGTATCCTCTGTGTCCGGTGACTAGACATGCTAGCTCCTTGCAAAACAAACCATTTACATACCCATCGCTGGTCTGCACATGTACCAAATTACATCCAAATCAGACCATTTAATCTGGGTGCATAACTTTTTTTGTCACTGAGTATATATTCGATACCTTTTTTAATTGTTGGTAACATTCATGTATTGGGCAGACAAAGGTAATTTAATAAATATTCATAAAATATATTGGAAACATCATTTTTCCTGTTTTTTGCTAACATCCATAATAATCCATTGATGTTTTGGTTATGTTTCATTTGTAGAATGCATAATTTACTGAACATGATTTTATAGTTAACTAGAGGTGCTAATTACCGTTCTTTTCATAGCTGAAAGTACATTTGCAAAGTGAAAATGTTATATCATTAGAATTTATGGTTCTTAATCAGGATGAAATACAGAATTTACAGTTTTCTCATGTTGGCAAAGCAGTCACATATATTTTTCTGAGTGTTGTGTTTGTACCAAAAATAAGCAACAATGTGGTTTCAAAATGTCAAGTGTGATGATAGAAAAAGTGGCAGCCACTTAATGCGTCTATGAGCGATGCTTTCAAAGTCTTAAGATATTTTTCATTTAAAAACAGTCACAGTGGTGATGGCTGTTTCCCTGTCACAGTACTGCACTATATAAGATTAAACTTTAGACCTAAATTTTCGAAACAGTACAGCAGGGGTTTCCAATTATGGTGCTGCATTTTTGGTTTTCCCCTTATTAAACACACCTGATTCAACTTCTCTGCTGATTCCCACTTACGTCTTCAGTGGACTCAGGTTTGGTGGAACGGGGAGAGAGCTAAGCTGCGATGCTGGGGGTCTGCAGGACTGCAGCTGGAAAGCCCTGCAGGTCGGTAATTATAGGTATACCACCATTCGTCTGCAGGGATAAATATGTGAAACAGGATGACGTTACAGGTTATTCTGCGTGTCTCTGTAATCCCACAGCAAATGTAAAGTGCATAATGGTCTTCTGGGATTCCAGTACAGTGAAAATCAGCTAATACGTTCTGAATTACATTATTATTATTATTATTGTTGTTCTTCTTCTTCTTGTCATCGTTGTTGCGTTCACCTTACGGTTGCTGTTCAGACTTTGTGGCATGCAAGAAAATAGACCAACCCCCCAACCCCCCCAACGATCCTGACGATAATGGCCGATATGACCAATTCAATCTCACGTCACGTGCCAGACTTTACAACTTACCACCAGACTGGAATAGATACCAGCCATGTTAACTTTCACAAGCAGCCTTTAAAGAGCTTACACCTTTAATGCGGCTACCCTCAGACCACTGGGATGAGCCCCTAATATTTGATGTTTGCCTGTAAGCCTCAGCTACCTGTGGACTTCTTCCTTGGTGTAAATCATCAAGATGACAGCAAAGGGACTCCAGAGGACTGGAAGCCGAGGCATTAAGGGATCCCACTGGGTGGCATATCATCGCCTACAGCAGCAACTCGAAACGAAGACGGGAAAATAAAAGCAGAACCATAACAGCATAGCCACTTACCCTGACCCAAAAGATGGCGCGCTACCTCACAGGAAAAATCATCAGGCTCAAGGACTAAAATTAAATCTGCCCGGCAGAGAGGGGATTCTAGGATTTTTTTGAAAGTATGTGTGCATGGTTAGCAGGAGACATAATTCTCACATATAGAAGGGCCAACCTTATCATTAGCCAATTATATGTTTCGAATGTTGAGTGGCAGGGGCGGGGCCAGTTTGAGAGCCAATCAGCTTTCAGCTAGCCAGTGCTCCGCCCCTTTTGGCCTCGCCCCCGTTATACACGCCAGGCCTGCCATCAGTCTTTATCACGCAGCTGTCTGTTCAGGGTTGCGGTCTGCCCATGTATGGAGGAGAGATCACAGTGTGTGGGGTCAATCCCTTCCTAGGCCTGATACAGCCTCAGCAATGGCACCAGCAATCCTGGAAACAAAAATCAATGGCTGTAATCCTAGAGAGCAAGGAAGGGAGTTGTTCTTTGCCTCTGGGATGTATATACAAAGCAGTCAATTCACTTAGTTAAAGCCCCCCAACATCTCTCCATATGACAAGAACAGCTGGACAACAAGTAACCCTTATCAGCTGCCATACCCACTGCAAATCTGCTGCCAATGCAGAGCAGGAAAGCTGGGCAGCCGGGAAAGTGTGTCCTCATTAGCTACATTACATTCCGGCATTTGTGATCTTTTTTTCTGTAATCATGACACTGGAGAAGGAGGTAGAATATAATCAATGGGACCTCTAGATATGGGAAATTTTCCTTGTATTTATGCATCACATTCACCAAGTGTTTGTGGAGACTGTGGCTATTTTAATCCCAAAACGGCAAACTGGCATTTAGCCATTGTTCTGCACACAACCGGCTTTTGGTCTTAGACGTAGCACAGCATTTGTCACTTTAAAATGTGCCTTTGATTGATGTCTCAGACTGTACTGCAGATATTTCTCTACTTTTCATCATCATTTGAAATGAAATTTTAATATTTTTACTATCTAAATAATGTTGCATGGATTTGCCAGCTGCTGCTCTTTACTAGATTTTTTGTGTTTTGATTGACATGATTTCTTGTTAGTTTTACAGCTGCTCTGTAATATGGTCGTTGAACTTTGCTATCCCGCTGGTTGACAGTAAATAAGCCTGTTTCCAGCTGTTGGTACTTCATAATGTTGCTGACCTTGATTAGAAGGTTTTATTTTATTTTTTTTTCCCCTCAGCTACTTGATCTAACACTATTTAAACCATTAATCGCTTCTAGAAGCATTTTTCTTCTTTCCTCATAGTTGTCAGTCTCATGAACTCATTAATATGAAGCCAGTGTTGCATATTATAATTAACACATTAACCATGATCGGGATTTTAAAATATTTATTTTTAGGAAGAGAGATTCAGTGAAAGAAGAAAAAATTGTTATGTAGAGCCTTGCTAAATTTAATGATTCATGCTGCCTGTTGTTTGCCAAAAGTAATGAGATTTTTGGGAGTTGAGCAAATTGTCGCTGAATTACAATTAAACTTGCAGGGTCAAGGTTTAATTATGTAGGTGGATTGGCATGTATTTGAATCAAACCACAAAATTAAAAAATAAACAGATATTATTATTATTATTAATAATAATGTTATTTATTAATTAGTATCATACAGCCATATAGAACTAAGTTGCTCAGTCATGATATAGATTTTGTTTGTCATTTAAGTGCCACAAGTACGTGAAACCTTTCAGTGTTAATATAATATATGAGCTTTCACATTCTACATGCTAATATCCTGCTTCTATGTAGATATTATAAAGATGTAAATACTAAATAAAGGAATTCTCATAAACAGTCTCTATAATAATGTGACTGTCTGTGACACTACATTACAGAAAAGCAGTTTTACAAAGCGTTCACTTCTGCTGATGTTTTTTCACATCTTGTCATATGACTGTGGTGCAGCCAAGGAGTGCAGCTTAAACGTTTGATACGAGGCATTCTTCTTACCTTAGCGTTTCATCATGAGCACAGACGGCACACTTCCCCTGTGCTAGTTTACTGCGTTATCTGCTAAGGGAGAGTACCTAATCTTCAAAGTGATCCAGGAGAGGCACAGCAATGCGAAACAACACGCTGGCATTCACACAATTTCCTCCAAGTGCATCCTGCTCCATAATCAGTTTAAATTGAGCTCTTCTTAACATTCAGGTCCTGGTCATTCTTCTTCTGCCTGCAGCAATGAGTGGCTTTTTCATTTTATTACTAATTGACTTATTATCCGTATACCTGTATAGTTAAAAATTGCTTCAGTCTCTATGTATGCCTCTCACGAATCCCTTGACGTTATAAAGGGGGTTCAAAGAAAACTTTTCTAGAATAAAGCACAGTGAGTGACAGGTATGTGCAGTTTAATCTCATATCTCTTCCCACTAGTATGCATATAAAACAATAATGCTGACACAGCATTCATTATAGGTATTGAGTCTATAGATTGAATAGTCAATTGTTATATAGCAGTCATATAATGAGTATTCACTCCAATATGTTGCTGGTGACCCACTTATTTTCCTAGTAAATAGTGTACTAGGGCAGCGGGATGCTCTAGTATTTGTCTTGTATATTTGTTTATTCTAGAACTTACATGAAGAATGTCTTGGCAGCTGAAGTGTTTTCAGAATAAAATCCCAAGGGGAACTTTTTCAGTATATAAAAATATAAATTTTGCATTATTCAAAGTTTTAAATTCCTTACTTTTTTCTCTGTTTTAATTGTTTGTCTTAAATTAGGTTATTTTATTTTGCGACACTTGTTGACTAAATGCACTTATTTTCAGAAATATTTATAGCCGAGCCGTAGTATGACAGGCGACCTGGTGACAGTGCTACATGTTCTCCTTTATCCTCGAACAAAAACTGACATCATCAGCAGCACAGCAGTATAGTCACACTGCTATGCTCTCTGGGTTGTGCCAAACCTGTGCCCTGTGCTTCCTATGATAGGTGCCAGGCTCAGGACCATGAATGGCATGAGTTGCGGTCTATACTATGAAGCTCCATGTGTACCATCACGCAATGCAAAGGTGACGTCTGTTTGCGGTCTATACTATGAAGCTCCATGTGTACCATCACGCAATGCAAAGGTGACGTCTGTTTGCGGTCTATACTATGAAGCTCCATGTGTACCATCATGCAATGCAAAGTTGACGTCTGTTTGCGGTCTATACTATGAAGCTCCATGTGTACCATCATGCAATGCAAAGGTGACGTCTGTTGTCAGCTGACTTCTTATAATACAAACAAGGCAACTTTGCCTAAAAATGTACACACTTTTAAAACTTTTAGAACACAACTTCTGATACTAATTTTCTTTGCAGACTGAGTGACATTTCAATTTTAATAATTTAATAACAAGAAAACTAAAAAAAGAAATTTATAAAAATCATTTTAAAACAGTTTAAAAAGTACAGACTTACACATCTATATTCACTTTTTCCCACTTATTCCATTTAAGTTGTTGCCGTATTTTGCTATTTATAAATCCTAGCTATCAAAGGTTGCTATGTTACCGACACAGAGCATCTTGGGATGCGGTGTCCAAAAATGTCACTGTTTCACTATATGGTGAACCACATAGCGTTCCCTAGGTAGAGAGTAGTGAGTCAGTGCACCATTTCAAACACAGCCAGGGTTTTCTCAGTTTCAGAAGCCAAGTTCAAAGTTTGCCTCTCTGGTTGCTAGGGAAGCACGTTCAATACCTTAAACCTGTGCTGGCCAAGTGGAAGTGGATCAATGGCATGAGGCTGGAATTCAGTGAGTTTTCATTGCCGTGGCAATTAATCATCAGGCCTGTCTACATGTGCCTTGATTAATGAAGACCAGGTGGCCTTGATGAGGCTGCTTGGAACTTAAGGGGTAAAGGAGTCCAGCTCAGTGCAAGAGGCGAGAGGAGACATCGTCCCTTTTGCAAATAACTCCTGTTGTTGCCTGTTTGTTTTAATTACTGAGGTTCTCAGTTTTGCCCCCTCCTTCTAAACCTTATTGGCTACGCCATTACTGTCCCTGCCATGCCTCCACCTTACTGCCCCAAAAAGCCACACCCAGTTAAATCAGAGAAACCCACAACCCGTTCAGTCTTTCTTGACTCTTCAAGGTCCGTAACTTCTATTATGAGAGATTTAACTTTTAAGGATTAATAAGTGCATCATTTTCTGCTCTTATATGATCACTGTAAAATTGTACCAGCAAATTCCGTGTTTTACCATTATTTTCTTATCTTACATTCTACTCTTCTATTACCAGAATTCTTGGCGATTTTACAGTATTGTCCTTTTATTCCATATTCCTTTTATTCCTTACTCAAATACATACTTTATCCTTCACCCTTTATTAGTCTCCAGCATTTAATATCAAAAATTAATCCTAAATCCTCCTCCATTTTTTATTTCCTAATCCAAAGCATTGTTTTAAATTCAGCAAGGAGAAGGACTGAATAGAGGAATGGAGCCTGGATCCCTCCTCTGTGCCTTTTCCCCCTAGTTTAATTACTTCTGCTGTGATGGAGACAGTACACAGGGGACAAACAAATTCCGAAACGCAATGTCCACAAGGAAAAGTGGAATTTTGGAAACATGCCAATAAATTAATCCCGGCAAGTGAATATCAGTGACTGTACACCTTTGGTCTAACCTTTTAATATTCTGTTAATGAAAATATGTACGTGTGCGGAAAAGGTTGAGGCTTGGGTGAAGGTGGGGAACAACCCACAGAATGAGGCAGTCTTATCATTTTTGACATGAATATGAATTTGAGATTTAATAATAATGACCACATTTTAATGAATGAATTCTAAAGATATGAATTCAAGCAATGCTGAGATTTGGCGAGCAGCTTTTAGGTGCCTGTATCTTCAGTTACAAAAGAACCGTAATGCAAAAGTTTATTTCAGGTTTACAAATGCAACACCACACCTTCCTGCCACCATGGTTCCCTGCAGCTGTACGTACTGGACGCACTGGACGCACTGGACACACTGGACGCGCTGGACGCACTGGACACACTGGACGCACTGGACGCACTGGACGCACTGTGCACGCCCTAGACATTTAGACTTATTTTAGTTATTATTTGGCTAACCATACATGTGTTATTTGCCTTGTTATGTCCGCAACAGAAACGGCTGCATGATTCTAGGTAAAATCACGATTTTCTTTCAGTCGGAATTGAGACTGCGTTTTTTTTTTTTCCCCCCAATTCTTAAGCAATATAATTTGTGTTTTAGTATTATTTTGTATTCTAAAATGTTGTCTTCACGAAGAGTAAACAGCAGATATGCACAGTATAGGCCTGTCGGTTAACATACCGATATTGCCAGCTTATCAATATTCAATGCTAGCAGCACCAGAGCTAAAGACATAATGACTGAAATCATTTATATGATTGCAAGAAATGCTAAACACAACCTTAAACCTTGTCTGCTCTTTATGGTAACACTTGTTTTTCAACTCCTCCTTCCTGTTATATGCCCAGACACAGTCCTTTGTTTTCATGTTATGACTGGCATAACATGCTTAGGGTCGAAATGTCTTACATATTTACCCTGTTTGTATTGTCATGCCGGCGACGTCTGACATGTTTTATTCACTGAAAAATTGTTTCTGTATGGGGACAATAAAGTACCTATCCTAGTCTGTGTGTGTGTGTGTGTGTGTGTCTGTAGGTTTGCATAGATCACATTTGGGGACCAAATTGTCCCCAAAGTGTGGTAAAACCTGAAAATTCCTTACTTTTGGGGATATATTATATTATATTATATTATATTATATTATATTATATTATATTATTATATTTTGAGGTCCCCATTTGACCTCAGTTTTTTAAAAATCTGTTAATGCAATCAAAAAAGTAAAAATGCCAAAAGTCTTGTATTTGGGTTGGTTACTTATGGTTAAGGTTAGGGATGCGTAGGAGTGTCATGACTGGGATTAGGGTTTTTCCCATAGAAAGGAATGGACGCTCCCCGTTTAGATAGGTAGACTAACTGCGTGTGTGTGTGTGTGTGTGTGTGTGTGTGTGTGTGTCTGTCTGGTGGGGGGTATACCCTCAGATAAAATCCGAGTAAGACAGTAAGCCAGTAAGCACTAACAGCATATTTCCATGATTACCAGTCTGCCCCTTATATTTGCCCTCTGATATGCTTAATAAATGCTGGTATCCCTGTCACTGGGTAATTTATTGCAAAGCACATGTGGCAGCTCATGACAGGTGCTTCTCGGAATGCGACCATGCATGATCAGCCTGTCCTGCAATGATGCATTTTTTTGCCTGGTGAGAGTTTTAACTAGGCAAACTGCATGAGGTGGATTTTCCTGGATTCCCGTAGACTGGTCGTTCTTTTAAGTCTTCAGCAAGATCTGCCTGCTGAAACACCCAACATACAGGAGAATTTTTTCCCTATTCTGTATACTGTAGATAAAAATGAGTTACATAATACCAAACTGTATATAATGCGGTATTGCAAGGATATATTTAAATATAACCATGAGCAGATAAATGAAGCTGAAGAAGTCAAGAATATTTTCATATACAGTATGTCTCCAGCATAATTAAATACTTGTATTTTGAGTGCAAAAGAATCAGTACGATGAAACTGTGTTTAAAGACCTGGATTTAAACGCAAATCATTGCCAGTCAAGATCCACAATAGATTTATGCAGTTATATCATTGAGAATCCTGATTGGCTTCAGTTCAAATGCTATATACCTGTATGGCACATAAATCTCTCTGTGTAACAGCATCTTCTGTTGATGTTATTTTTGTACTAATTGTAGCCTAGATGGCACTGGAATTTGGTATGAAGTGGAAGGAAGGGAAGTGATGTCGCAGTTTCCTTTTTTATTGCACATAAGGTTTTGTGAAAAGCCTCCCCTCCTGCTGCCTGTTTGTATGGTGCACTGTGGTCCAGGGGGAACCTTATGCCACTGCATGCTTCTATATGGATGGCATGACAATAATGCCCACTTAACTTTAAAAGACTTAAGGCCTTGTTAAGTGTCAGTTGAGTGCATTTTAGTGCGATTTAATAAACAAAGAGACGTTAAGCCCTGTCTCTTTCAAAAAAGCACTTTTACGATTTCTTACGCTCGCTTGACATATATTACAAATTACAATGGGAAACAAGCGATAAGTTAGAGGCTACATCATTAGTCATTTAATAACCTCACATTTTCCCAAGACAGAAGATGTTACTCCCTGTTACAGCCACGTGACCTTATCTCTGTCATTTTCCATGATTCATTAAGGTAAAGAAAAGACAGCAATGGGTTTACAAATAAGTAAAATACAGTGGATTGCCTGAGAAGGTGAAAAAGAAGTCAGAGCAGGCCCTTCAATGCAAGCTGCATTTCATGCCAGTGTTTGAGCACAGGAATACCAGGCTTTCTGTGGCAGACAAAGATGTTCCGCTCCAACTTGTCAAGCTGCTTCTTGATTGACCTTGTCGACACACCTGCTTACTGGGTACCAGAGGCATATCTAGAAATTCTGAGCTCACTGATGAAAAGTCACCCTGAGTCCCCTCCCCACCCAATTTTTTGTATTATTTTACATATATACAGCCCTTGTGAAGTGTTGGGCCACCTGAATCTGCCAGTGTTTCCCTGTCCCTGGTATATCCATTTATCAGCTAACAAGGATGACACTGCACTCAGATGACACTGCACTGTACTGCGCAGGATGTTTTCATTACACAGTGTTGGATCCAGTCAGTGTCAGTCAAACCATCAGGTTCTGGGGGGGCACCAACTTAGCAACTGTCAACACCACTCCCCAACACTTTTTTGAATTAGGAGATGTCCTCTACAATGGCCAACAGTTAAAGACGTGTGTGTGTGTGTGTGTGTGTGTGTATGGGGGTTTGCATAGATCACATTTGAGGACCAAATTGTCCCCAAAGTGTAGTAAAACCTGAAATTTCCCTACTTTTGGGGACATCTTTTGACGTCCCCATTTGGATAACCTCAGTTTAATAAAAATCTTTGAATGCAATCAAAAAAGTTAAAATGCCAAAAGTCTTGTATTTGAGTCGGTTACTTATGGTTAAGGTTAGGGATGGGTAGGGGTTAAGGGTGTCGTGATTGGGATTAGAGTTTTTCTCATATTTCTCATATCAAACGGTCCCCATTTAGATAGGATGAGCAACTTCACAACACAAAGAACTCAAAGCAACTAGCATCGAGATTCCTAGCACTTACTAGCAATAAATGCTCTCTGTCTCTCGTAGTGCTCGGATCCCAGAAAACTCACAAGGCCAAAGCTTTAATTCATCATGTTGACAATCCGCCTTCACCATCTGGGGATACCCTACCACCTGATAGTCTTGCACATCCTTTGGAAAATCAAACAGTAAACCTGAGAGGAAAGACAGAGAACCGCACTTTTATGTTTTCGAAGTGTATAAAAACTGAGCAGGAACAATACTCTAAAGATCAGTTAAAAAAAGTTTAAAGTACGGTTTGCTAGCTATGTTGTAAATACTTTTCAATTTGGGGCAATGACTCAGTTTTGCAATCTGGTGTTTATGGTTTGGTTTCTAGTGTCCAAACATGCAGCAGAACATTTTAGGCACAGCGGGAAAGCACAGTATTTACAGTCGTGTATCACTAGTGGCGCCCATCTGTGGTCTGGTACTTGTTCTTGTACAGTAGAACCTGGCCAGACCTCTGACAGCTTGAACTTAGCAGTCTGGCCAGGCTGCATGAGGTACATTATACAGTATTTTTATCTTTTTTTTTAAAAAAAAAACAGTATTTTTATCGCCCTTCCTAAGGAAGTTCAATGATTCAAAGGAAATGCATAAAAATCTTCAACATTCACCATCACATCCTAAACATTTGTGTTTCTAAAACAGCACACTAAACAAACTCAGGGGGAGGTCATAAATGTTTAAAATACATGCACAACCCATATTTGAAAATGCATGCAAAACTAATGTGATGCATAGAAATTATGTAGCATACGCAATAAATCATAATGGATGCTTTTGTATAATTACAGACCATTTCAAAATATATGTCACAGTCCTTTTACATTTTCTTGTTGACAAACTCCGGGCGGATCTCATCCACCCCCGGGGCCCGGCCACCGAGGAGCTTTTTAACCACCTCAGCGACCTCCACCCCCGAGAT
>JAODKF010000038.1:16234696-16245533 GCA_026779585.1 Mormyrus proboscirostris | reverse complement strand
GGGTTTCCCTCCTGAGACTGCTGCCCCCGCGACCCGACCTCGGATAAGCGGGAGATAATGGATGGAATGGATGGATGTTGACAAATCTCTTCAAAATAAATCAGATTATCTGAACTATGATTATATGATAATTTTATAATTAAGTATTTTACATCCATTTCACTATTTTGGATTCCATCTCATATAGTTGAAATTCAAAAAAATAGTGTATTACTGTGTTTTGTATGATTTGTATAATATGGCTTTTAGGCATAGTGCTATTGAGTTTGTGTGTGCGTGTGTCTGTGTGTGTGTGTGTGTGTGTGTGTGTGAGAGAGAGAGAGAGAGAGAGAGTAACATGCCTTAAAAATTTCCGTTATTTCTATCAAATCCTTTCAATCCCTCTCCTATTCAGAAGCCTATAATCTACTGAAGTGAATGTATGTGTGGCTAAATACTTAAAACCTATTAATACAGCTTAATGGCTATGTCTTCACTTCCAGTTGCTCTTTGAAATTCATACATATTTTGTCATCTAACCTCATTCTGGGTTGTTTCCTGCCTTGAGCTCTTAGCTTCTAGACACTCCCCCCCCACACCATGAATAGGACAACCAGGTAGAGAAAATGGATGGATGGATGGATGGACAATAATGAAGGCAGCATCCATAGGAGTGTAAAAATTGAATTTGTCTTTCCATACACAATGTGGAAAAACTTCCACACTTGGCTTCCGTGCTTGAATGAAGTCCAGCCTCTTTACTCGTAGTCATTTTTTATTTTTTTTTTTTGGTCATGGCTCATTGAGTTGGATTTGCAGGACTGCTGAGAACCACAGTCCCAGTGCGACTTTCCTTAAGTAAACAGTTTTGTATAATGGCAGTCCCCCTAACTGGGAGCATTTTAGGCCCATCATTAACCTTAAGAGAAAGACAAAATGCAAAACAGAGAATATCTTTCAGGTGTAACCGACAGTATGAAATACACCTTTAAACAGAACTATTATATCTGAGCACAGGTGTTCCACTGTCTAATATCACATTCATATCATATTTTTCTTTAAATTGCCAATTAGCCAGCATTGTAGCATGTATGGATAGCTGTTTCATGTATGTCTTCTAGCTTGTCTTCATGCTAACACAACCGGCCGATGCATCCCATTCCGAAACACAAACTCACATTGGTTGGTTAATCACAGGTGTCTGTGCAAATCATTTTCTTCCCCATTAGGTTCTGATACCAACCTATTGTTTAAAAAGTGCTGTGCCTATGTGAAGAGGGCTGTGGTTATGGGAGCCACGCGGTGGAGAGGAATTTGCAGTGCTGATGTCATATACCTCTGTAATTCTGCTGATTTCCCTATCTGAAGATGATTCGTAATTTCTAATAGTATGTATTCATAAATTGATAACGAGGTTAACAGGTTCTGAGATGCAGCCTTTGACGTGTCATTCGAAAAAAAAAATGGTAATTTAAAGTAATTGGGATGATTTGTGGTCCTGCTCCTGCCAATTAAAGCCATCCTTCCCTTTTTAAAATTAACTTGTATGGCAATTATTGATCAAGGACTAGTGTGTGCACTGAAGCAGAGGGTATATTGTGTTGCTCTGCCTTGCAGTCTCACTGCCATTCATTCATATTTTGTTTCTATAGAAATAAATGTGTGCATGTCTAAATCTAAGCCTATTATAAAATACATACTGTGTTTATTAATGCGTGTAGATTGTCAATTAAAGTTACCAACAAGCAATTTGCAACTTTAATTGAACCTTTTATCGAATGGCTGATATCCAGACTTTGATGTCACACTAATATGACCGGTTTCTTACCTGAACGTTAAAAGTGTCTACTTTTACTATTTCAACAAGAACTTCATAGTTTCAACAAAAGATACTGTATGTAAGCAAGTTCATAAACAAGTAAGTAAGTGTAACAAGTAAACAAGTAAGTGTTAAAGACAATTTTAGTATTCCTTATATAAAATTCCATACAAAATCCGTTAATTTATTGAATATTTATGGGGATTCTGATCAAATGGAATGCATGAAAAGTGCAGAGAGACCTTTAGGGTTTGCTTACACCATTAGCCCATTAATGAATAATAGC
Organism: Mormyrus proboscirostris; assembly: GCA_026779585.1. Taxonomy (NCBI): domain Eukaryota; kingdom Metazoa; phylum Chordata; class Actinopteri; order Osteoglossiformes; family Mormyridae; genus Mormyrus; species Mormyrus proboscirostris. The sequence continues at coordinate 16,243,449 of JAODKF010000038.1, read as the reverse complement.
AACAGCAAGGTCACGACCCTCTGAACAGAACCCTGATCCAGATTAAATGAACTTCTTGTAGGCTCACCATTAAAAGGGGCTCTCAGCTGTCGCCCACTGAGCAGCGTTTGAGGTTGAAATGTCATGTCTCAGTAGCTGTACACACTATTAAATGCTTAATTGTTTGGTACAAACTCACAGAGCCATAGAAGCAGCTTAACCTTTAGCAATATATTTAAATTATTTATTGTAACATTTCTGGATCAGTTGTTTCTCTGGGGAATCAGAATTTCACGCATTGTGATTATCTCTCTATAGCTACTGGTTACAAAATCTTTTAGATAATAATCTTCAGCGTTGAAAGGTCGTAGTATAAGACAAAATGAACAGCATGATTTAGATTTTTTTAATACAAAAACTCGTACAAGTTTGTAATGGAATATAATATTTTGTTGCTATTTATCCGCTTTTGGTACATACTTATTCAGCATGAGGTCACAGTCTGGGCTGGGAGATGCGTGTGAGGCTGGGAGATGCGCTTGGGCTGGGAGATGCGCGTGAGGCTGGGAGATGCGCGTGAGGCTGGAAGATGCGCGTGAGGCTGGGAGATGCGCGTGAGGCTGGGAGATGCGTGTGAGGCTGGGAGATGTGCTTGGGCTGGGAGATGCGCGTGAGGCTGGGAGATGCGTGTGAGGCTGGGAGATGCGCTTGGGCTGACAGATGCATGTGAGGCTGAGAGATGCACGTGAGGCTGGGAGATGCGCTTGGGCTGGGAGATGCGCGTGAGGCTGGGAGATGCGCATTAGGCTGGAAGATGCGTGTGAGGCTGGGAGATGCGCGTGAGGCTGGAAGATGCGCGTGAGGCTGGGAGATGTGCGTGAGGCTGGGAGATGCGTGTGAGGCTGGGAGATGCGCATTAGGCTGGAAGATGCGCGTGAGACTGGGAGATGCACGTGAGGCTGGGATGGTCATACTGCCGTTCAGTGCAGTACCTTCCAGCAGCAGCACGAACTGGGAAGTGTGGCGCAACTGGGCATATGGCCTCCCGAAATTTATGTCTGGTTAAACTGGTTGTATAGGCCAGTCGTCTGAGTCGCATAGGTTGTAAGTCAGCGACAGCTGTATTCGTGTGCAGTACTATTGTATATTTTGCTGTTAAATTAATAAAAATATATAACAATAATTTACAGTTGTTGTTCTTTATCACGTACCCAATTCATATTGTATCTTGTTCAGCAGATCCCACGGCCCCCTTTTAACCCGAGGCTTGCCAGGAGGCATCAAGGAAGTTGGTGTGCATTCTTCCAATTTCAAAACCCGCCGATCGACTGTTTATCACACTTCCTGTCGTGGGCCGACACACAGGAGACCTGGCGGTGATCTAGACAGCTGCACGCTGTCTCAACTTCCTGCAACACATGACTCTCAAGTAAACTGAGGAGATGTCAATGTTGTTATGGAGGCCGTCACGGAATCACTGTAGTGAGGAAGGTGATGGAGGAGCAGAATTATCAAAAACGAAAAGCTCAGGTGGTGATTAAGTGGTACAGTGTCACATGGATTCTCAGCCATTGCAAGGTTTTTTTTTTTTTTTTTATCAGGCCGTGTAATTTTTTGATTATTTCTCCATTTGGGCATGTTTGGTGCTTTCCACAGAGAATAAATACCCAAGTCGTGGTCCTCATTCAGAATTGCAGTTCACCTTTTTCCTTCCATCCTCTAGGGTAATCCAAATCCTTACTTAGGGCCACCATGAAAAGTCACTTCTTCACAGAAATGTCAAGCTGTGTCCATTATCTGGTAACGAAGCAGATCAGTCAGTTTTATCGCGATCTCTTACTGTCCCCCATACTACTTCCTAGGTCCCTGCCTTTCATGCAACAAAATCCAGCAAACCTACTTTTTCTCTTCTAACCTGGGTTTTGCCTTACTCTCCATATTGATTAATTCAAATTAAGCCTTTTATTAATTTATAATTAATAATCATAAATTAATTATCATTTTATAAATTAATAATGTATACTTAATCTAACTATAGGTAGAATACCATCCACGTTCAAATGTGGAGTCAATAGATGGACACTCTGGGTGAGTCAGTGTATAGCAAATAAGCATACACACAGACACACACACACACACACACACACAATGGTAACACTTCTTTGTTCTGTTCACTTATCTGAGCCTGTCATCTACAATGCACTACCTTCATGATACACTATAGTGGTCGCTATAACAATTAATGATGCTTTGTACTGCATTATGAAGGTGTCTATAGTGCATTACAGGTGAGAGCTTCATGAAGCATTCATAATGCATAATAAACATGGCAATAACGTGTTATGAGTTTATATAAATATTCATAGGCCTGTTTTCTTTTTCTTAAGGGCAGCATGTGGCTGAATGGGCTACGCGTCTGTGCCTGTGATCGCAAGGTTGCCGGTTCATGCCTGACCTCAGCAGAATAATCATGACTGAGGGCCCTTAAGTCAGGCCCTTATCCACCAAGCTCCAGGGACACCACAGCAGGTGGCTGCACTTCATGGCCAGCTTGCTCTCAACTGCAAGCGTGTTACGGAGAGCAAGATTCACCCATAGAGATCAATAAAGTGCCATTGCTATTATAATGCGTTATGATTCTTACAGACATGGCATTCATAGAAAGTGTTCCCCACACAATCAGCAATGTAGAGTTACCAATTCACCTATACGCTAATCCAGCTATATGTTTTTGGAGTAAAGGGGATTCATTTTCTCATAAAAACAGGTGGAGTTCTTATAATGAAAATGTCACACAAATCTGCTATATATGTCTAGACATCCCAGGAAGTGCAAATTAGCAGCCTGGCACCATCAGTGTTAATGATGAATGGCAAAAAATAGATTTCAAATATACCACCGAACGGCATTCTAATTTAACAATTGTCTTAAAACCTGACAACCCGGGTCCTTGTCAAACAGGAGCCTGCATATATCAAATGTAAGAATTCCGTGGCTACATGTGATCAGTTTAAATATTTTTAATGGGCTGCTTTCCTGTTCCGGGTGTCTCCTGCCTCGGGCCCTATCCTTAGCTGGAGAAATGCCAGGTTCAACATGACCCTGCACTGGATAATTGGGTATAGAAAATAGATAAATCAATATATGGTATGCTAAATATTTTCCAGTTAAACGATTTTAAAGAATCATCAAAGGACTGCGACCAGCAAATTAGCTTGATTAATATTTTCAATGATGAACAAAACTTCAGATAGACATAATGAGTTAACTACAATCTGTACCTATTACTGTTAATGATATTATAAAATATTATAATAAATTTTACGCACCTTCATTTCTGAATGTAGATTTGGAGAGCAAGGAAAAGTGACAAGGTGCTATCTGAATTGTTTAGTATTAATTAGTAATGCATTCTGAAGAAAATAATGTTAAATTCTGGCAATTTCACTTCCCATCTCAAGGTCCTGACTGAATTCACAAAAAATAAATGGGCATAAAATATTCGATTACATTAAAGGCGTTAATTGATGAAGTGCACAGCTTAAATTATTCTCAGATGTGAAATGTGAGGAGCATGTTTAACCTAGTGTTGAAAACATTTTAAAAATTGCCCTTAGGAGCTGCTTAATGGAAGATAACACGATTTAAAAAAAACGTGACAGGATCCCATTTACTTCCTAGCATCCAGTATCAGATGCGAAATAAAATATGTTGCGGTGTGTCCTTTTTATCATAGGAACTCATAAACTTAAAACGCCTTGATTCCAAACATTACTGCGGCTTTTCCATGCCGTGTAGCTGACTGAATTATACCAGTATTAGCTTGGAAAGGAAACCAGCAGTGAAGTGTCTTTATTGCACGTGCTGTTTGCACAAATAATTTAGACAGAGACAGGGAGACAAGGCTGCATGTTTTCATTCTGCCAAAGAATTGCAGCAAAGTTATTAATCAATGTGCACATATATCTAGACAGAACATCAATTTGCTTTCAACATGAACATAAAACAGATTCATCAATACCATGGGAACACAACAGAGCTGATATCACAGTGCACTTTTTGTACAGTTTCTTGCAATGCTAAATTTAATGCAGTTGCGTAACTCCACTGAATACATATTAGATTCACTGCACCATGTTTGACTTGAAAAATAAATGAATATTTGGTTTATTATTCTGGACTGGACTGGTTTTTAATGAGCCAATTTCTGACACTGGAAATATTTAATAGTTATTATTTTTTAATATTGGAAGTACCCTACATGGTCTTCTTTTATTAATCTTTTTCATAATATTCCCCATTGAGATTTCATTTTGGTCTACAGTGTGGTCATGCAACCTAATGTCCACTCAGTAATTTTAAAAGAAATTATTCCTTTTTTTGCAATTGCTTTAAAACCGTTTCCCACTGTGGGACTAGTCTTATCATTGTAATAAATATTATTATGCGTGCATGGCTTCTGTGGACTAGTTTTTCCCCAATAATATCTCAGTTTATTAATACCTGTATCAGTGATTTTCAGGTCTGGTCCTCGACTTTTGTTCTGGCCACACACTTAATTAAGGTTAGATTGAGTTTCTACACAATAGCAGACTAACGAGCTTGAGCTGCTCACTTATTTATTCAGAGGCTAATAGCTGTTAGGTAGTATTTAAGTAAATGATCATTATTCAAATGACAAAGCAGTATTTTCTGAGGGCCAATACATTTTATTGCACTTATCAGTGAAAACGAACCTCCACAACTAATCTGAAAAGCATACAAAGCAGCTCAAATAATAGTGAGAATTCAGCTGGCAACTCAGTGATGCTGAATTAATTACAAGTTCATTTGGAAGATTCGCCCGCATACACAAGGGCATCCCCGGCACCCGACTGACAATTATATTACTGCTTTGGCCACACCACTTGCAGCAGAAGCAATGGAAAGCCTTGGTATACTGTACTTCTCTAGTAATTTTGATATTTATTGTTGCCGCCATTAACAGTGCAGGACATTTTTACATTAATGACTTGTGTTCCTGACAAACTGAGTGTCAGTAATAGCTGTCCTATAGCTTTTCTGTCTTCTACCTTCAGGAAGCTCACTTTCAAGATCAACGACTAGATGATTTACCTTCCTTCTGTCGATTGTCAAAGGGTGCAGAGGAACATGATGCCCGTTGTACACGTTCTGGGGCATTAATGACTGTTCAAGCTTTTCAAATAAAGGATATCTAAATCAGGCTTGAATCAGGAATTCAACAGATTCAGGTCACCTAGCATAGACTCAAGAGTTTACTGAATCTTCTCTTTGCTCGTGTAATTTGCACACACTGAAGCTGACTGCTGCAGCGCCCCTATCATTATTCCATTATGTGATATGTCCCTTGTAGTTGCCAACCTGAATATATGGGCACTTATGTGGTACTCAGGTTTCCTTCTGCAATCCAAAAACATGTGGTTAGTCAAACCGGTGTCACTAAACTCTCCATAATGAGAGACTGTGCGGCCTACAATTGACTGGCACCCTGTCCTAGGTGTCTAATTTCTAGTCAACTGTACTTCCCAAGATACAGTCCAAGTTCACTGTAACCTTAGACCAGCAATTACGGAGGACGGCTGTATCGGCGTGACATCACCAGCAAACTAACACTGTTTTTATTAACGGTATCATGGCAGCCCAGAGGGTCTGCTTTTGGCCCATTATCTTAATTCATTAACTGACTTATTGTTGGCTTATTGTTCAACAACTAAACCACACACTCCCATTTTAAAGAAATTGTCTGCCAGTATTTTGCAAAGCCGCTGTGGAGGACTCTGCCAAAGTCAGTTACCATATAAACAAAATTTCTGGACAATTTCAAAGCCGCTATTCATTGAAAGTTTGCAGCCATTTTCAGGATGCAAATGAGGCAGAAGTGGGATTATTTTTGCCGACAACATTTCAACTATGTTTTCTTCATTCTGCTAAAACACAGATGGCGTATTTTCCTTGCCATGTTGGTGCCTCTGTCTCATTTTGCCTTTGCATTGGATGTATTACTTTAATTGGTACTAGTGACAATCACCGTGCTGATGAAAGTTTTCCCTGACAGGGTCTTGTCTGTTTTGTTTGTAAATTTATTAATAGCAACAATGCTCAAGTCAGGACTGGAAAACTGGAGAAGGCTATTTACCAGCGGTATTTATTGTCAAACGGGGGAAAGGACATTTGGGTTGTCAAAGCCTGATGCATTTAGTATAGTAAGTTGAGTTTATTGGACAGGTTTTTGGAATAAAATTTATAACTAGCAGAAGAGAATTTATTTAGGTTTTATGTTTAACACTTTACTTAAGGCGATGTTTTTAGTCATTTATAAAAACATTCATAATGCATTATAATGCATTGATAAAGCATCATAAACATGGTTGCAAATATTTATAAAAAAAGCCATATCACGTTATAGCTATTATTATTATGCATTATGATGGCCTCATGAAGCTCTTGTCTATATTGCACTATAGCTACCTTATAAATGCAGTGCAAATCATCCAAAAGGCTTATACCGACCATTATAATGCATTATGAAGTTATCTATAGTGCATTATAGATTAGAGCTTTATAAAATAGATATGTTTATAATGCTTTATGAATGCATTATTTATAATTTATTTATAATAAATGTGTTTATAAATAACATCATAAGTGTTACCTATGTTTCTATATTATATAATGTGTTGTTATTTGCTATTGTCTGAATCTATATAGAAGATAGATGTTTTTTTTAATCAAATCCACGAGATGACATTAAAAGTCATGACATAAGAGCTGGGATCCTCATGGCTTTGTGTGCAGATTTATACCGTTATTGTGAACGGCCACGGAGTTTCACAGTTGAAATGTCACAAAACAAGACGATGACCACAAAGGCCACATGCTGGTGGTTCCGCTTAACGTTTCATGACTGAATATCCTATGCCTTGTGATCTAAGTGACGAAAGACATCTCCTGAAAGACACAAATGTTAATTGCAGAATCATCAAAGAAAACCTGCTTTTCTTTGAGGGGCTGTACAAAACTCACATTCCAGAAGTTTATATCACCTGCAGACTTGATTTTCAGCTCCGATTAAGAATTTCTGTGTCTCAGCATATTTGTTTTGTGCGTCTTGGTGCCCAGTGTGACACCATTATAGATTTAACTCCTGAATAGACTCGGCTCCCAGAGGTACCCACGTCTTTGCTGTCAAAGACAGATTGATTATGACATCTCTATGATAGATGGCGGTCCAGTGAAAAGGCAGTCAGCCGACGAGGAGGCGGGGCGTTCGCCCAGTGGCATTATTTAGCTATTTACTTGTTTTGACTCTCGTCATGTCAATTTTCAGTTGCTCAACTCTCAAAAGTAACTGGTAGCCTGGTTTTGTAATAGTTGAAATGTATTTAGAATTAAAACATGTAACTGGAAAGAAGAAAATAAATATTGATATCTGTGACAGTACAGCTGATAAACATGATAACAGAATGGTAGAGATTTTAATATAAATAAATAAATATATAAATTCCACAAGGACCGACCAGCTTATTTCCCAGGCAGTATGGTGGTTCAGTGAGGTCTGTGTCAGCGACACATCTCCAGGTTTCTGGCTTTGCTTTTCATCCCCAGCCGCATGCTCCTCACTTTTCTCCCGTGGTCCAACAACATTTTGCAGTCAGGTGATTTGGTGACTCGCTATTGCAAACAAGTGAGTACTGGACTGGCGTCCTGTTAACTACGTCACCCACCGCAAGCTCTGTGCTTCCTGGAAATAGGCATCAGTTTCATTGTCATGATGTAATGGACAAGCTGTTATGGATAATGGTGGGCGAACACATGGGCACATTCGTCACTTGTTAAATATATTTTTGAATGAACCACTTGGTTTATTCTGTTGTTGGTAATGGTGAATTGTTGTGTTAATTAACACCTGATACAGTATTATTATATTGTGTGCTACACGTACCAGACCCAAGGCATGTGGTGACATTTGGTTCCGTTATAAGACTAGAAAATTAGCAATAAACACTCTGGTCTTGTTCTTATTTCAGTCCATAGACTATTTTCCACCCAAAGTCACATTTTTATTCTGCTGATATGAATATTACTGATGTAATTGAAGTGAATGGACCCTATAACAGAGTTCAGCTCGTACCAGAAACATGCAAATTACTATGTAATTACTATTTTACTTATTGGCTCATTCCTTAGTGAAAGTGAAAGCAGACAATAAATAATCATAAATAATAACATTTTATTAATTACAAATTCCTTTTAGCTGGCTTCAGTTGTGTTTTTAGTGGGATAGAATGGAAGAAGCATTTTAAAGGTTTTGAACCAGTAAGTAATATCTCCAGTAAGTCTGCTCTATGGGAAGATGATTCAGCTAGCGTAGACCATTACAATTTTCTAGCGAAACACTTGGTGAAGACCCTGAGAGCTTAGTGGTCCAGTGGTGGACCAGAAACCATTAATTAGTTTAGCTTTATAAATTTTATTTATTTATTTATTTCCGTGCATATTCATTTTTCAATTTCTCTTATGATGATAATTTTTTTAATTTACTTTTGGACTGTTTTCATGGTTCTGCTTAATGGTAGATTACTCTGTTTTTTAGATGTTTATTATTTTTTTGTATGCCAAATGTCTTATTGTTGGTTAGACAATCTGTCTATATTTGTGGTTTTTGGACCTCATCAAGAGGGCGGGGGGGGGGGGGGGGGGGGGGGGGGGGGGGGGGGGGGGGGGGGGGGGGGGGGGGGGGGGGGGGGGGGGGG
>JAODKF010000038.1:16209971-16221263 GCA_026779585.1 Mormyrus proboscirostris | reverse complement strand
ATTTTAACTCTGAGCTATTAGTTAAGTTCTCCCCAAGCGAGCTTGATGGGCCGAACGGCCTCCTCTCGTTTGTATAGTTCTTATGTTCTTATACCTGTAGATATCTCTCTTCTTGTATTCAGTTGGGCTCTTGTTATATGAGGACTCCTATGACACTGACAAGGTTTAGAACTTAGAAGATGTATGGATGGACATTTAAAGACTTGATATTAGTGCCAGAGTATAAAAAAGATGTTTGGGATCATATGTCTTTTGTATCGTATATTGTTTGTAGCATTTATTTTTTGTAATTTAAATCATAAATAGATATAGGTAGCCTCCTAATTATGAGCTTAATGTATTCCTGGAATCGCCTTGTAAGGTGAAAGCTTGTCAGTCAGAGACCATTCATTTCGATGGGAAAACTTTTTTTTACCTGAGATGAGATCACAAGATCGCACATGAGAATCACTGAGCACAACTTGAAATGAAATCAGAAGCGGGTGTCAGTGCCACTAGTGAATTAGGTGAGGCTGTCGGCACGTACTTTGAAAATTCCCCCACGCTTGTTACCCACAAGCGTGAAAAATCTGCCTCATGTTTGGTGAGATCTCATAAATCAAAGTCTCTCCACAACACCCAGATGGATAAGTGCCTGCGAGTAGCTGCTGACTCGTTCAGCTCCAACATTTGCGAGACCCTCTGATTTACGCATAAATACATAACATTCGCGGAAATGCTTACAGATATAAATTCAGGTAGTCTATTATTTCATTATTTAGTCAATTTCAAAATAACCTGCATGATGCGGCCAAATGGTATAACTGACACACCCATATATTTTTAGATCTGTTGGCTAACAGTTTTCTTTTTTAAGATCTTAAATAAAGATGGTCATCGTAGATGTTGAGACATCATCAGCAGATACTCACTTCTGGATGCGGCTTATTTTCCATACTAATAACTTAGATACGCAGTAGCGGTCTGTGGTGTGTTATTTCATGTATGCTGCCATCCTATGACTGATTGGTGAAAATCTACGGTGGATGCACAAGGAAGGGTCATAGTTATTTACACCTCACCCGTAGAAAACAAATATAATTTCTGCCTATTACAATTTTATGGAGCTGCAAGATGGTGTGCTTGGTGTGTAATTCAATTTCCGAGAAAATACTTCGGCACTTTGATTTACTTTGAAAAACCAGGCCCATTGATTGATAACGTTTCCCGCTTGCTCGAGAAGCCGATGCAGTTCTCAGCAAGCAATTTATTTAAATGAATATCTTTAATAGAAAGTTGGTAAGATGTAAGGATAAAATATTACTTCAAATTTATGTGTAAATTAGCGTATTAGGACAGTAAATGTGAGCTTCTGAAAAAAGTATTAGACTATTTGGACTTTATGTTTGCTAAATGTTTTTACTCATTAAAGGTAGTCCCCAGGTTACAGATGACTTGTGCAGTACTAGTCGAACAAACTGCCATACACCCTAATACCACCCTATTCAAATCTGGCCCTCGATTCCAAATCCAGGCCTTGTTTTCAAGTCTCCCAAGTAATTAGCTTAATCATTTCTGACTCTAATTGGCCAGAGGCTTCACAACTGACTTTTGAAATCAATGTGCAGCTTCAGCTACTTTTTTACCTTTATTATTACTGTGTTTTATTATTATTATTATTATTATTATTATGTACTGTAGTACTGTTTTTCCGAATCACCTACATCTTTAACTAAGGGATCAGATATTGCTTGTTACTTGAGGGCTGCCTGTAAGTGATGTGGTATATTTTTCCACTCGAGGAACAGGCATCCCGTCCAAGATACTCTGGTTGGTATCTTCTCCTTCCAAGTACAGGCGATTTGCTCTCCACAGTGCTGTACTGGACAAGAATGGATGGATGGATGGATGGATGGATGGATGGATGACTAAAAGAAACTTAAAATCTCAAAGTGTCTTGTGTGATAGGTGAGGTCGTGTAGCACTTGGGCAAGTTTATTCCTCAAAGAAAGATCAAATAACACAATAAACAGTCACACCACTACCTGTAGTCTATATGATATATACATGTAAGTCCTATATAATATTTAAACATCTCATGTGTCTGACAAAACAACCCCTGCACTTTCTTTTAAAATGCAGTAAACAGACTACAAACTACAAAGAGGCCAATTATGAAAAAGCACAGCACGTTTGAAAACCTCATTGAGTTATTTAACTAGTTTCATTAATTAATTGGTTAATGGAGTCTTTTGCACAGTACCTCAGCTGTGTTGTACATTTAAAGGATATTGTGTTTTGGCAGACCCCTTCTAAGGAGCATGTTGTTAAGTTCAGTGAGGTGACCTACTCATCTCATTGCAGGTAGTCTGGTGGCTCAGACTTTCGTTACATTGTCACAATACTCCCACAACTAAAAGAGCAGCTGCAGTGTTTGTCACATTGTCTCTGAACCCCCACAGTTAATTAACAATGGTCTGATTTTGTAAAATGGCGGCAGTGCCTGGAGTTGTTCTCCTTCCATCCTCACACATCGCTAGGATTCAGGCAGTTCTCCACTGACATAAGTAATCTGTTCCACAAATCCTTATGCAATGTCAGATTTTACATGTCAGGTTTACCTTCCCGTACCATTAGAGATACCTTATGGCAAAAACAGAAATTTGCTACTAATAGTTAAAGAAAACATTGAAGAAATTACAAGATAAAGTGTATATTTGGTTACAGGCCAATGTTGCCTTTTTGCATTAGTGCTTCTCTAAACTCGATGTATTTGGATATTTTTTTGTGTAAGTCAGGAGCTGTCAGTACTTTCTAGGGACAGTAACCTTAATTCATCCTTAGTTCTTTACTTAAGAATGTGTTCAGTGCGATGAAACATTTTAACACTAGCAAATCACTGCAGTGATAGCTATCGTTGGAAGCTATATAAAGCCAAAAACTGGATCACTTAAATACCACTAGTTACAATAACAGTTACCACTGGTTTTGCATGTAAAAGAGAATTCCTTATAAAGAACCTGACTGTAGGAGCACATACACATTAATATACTTATTAATATGAAAGATAATACCGGCACCATTATAAATTGTTCTATTGAGTGATACATGTATATCACTTGGACATTTAAATTAGCACTGATATCATCCAACATCACAACTGGATAGCCTCTACTGCCCGTTTATATTCTCTGATGTGGTTCATTGGTGGCTTAGAATTCCATGAAAAGGGAATGTCAGACAGGTGAAATTAGATGTCAGTTACCTTTAATTCATATATTAAAGTCAATACATACATTAATCAATGGATGGTATCTGTTCCCAGTTTCTCTACTGTTCCAAACTCCAATTTTCAGGACCACAGCCAATTCCCATGGTTTCAGAGAAGTAATTAATGGGCCCTTGTTTGGTCTAGTATGGTGTATGTGAGGACATCATTCACTATTAATCACACTTCTACATACCTTTGAGCCATTAAAGTAGACTTAAATTACAATCCTCGTTAGACAATTAGAGTGCAAACAATTGCCATGCCATGTGTTCGAACGGACAATTCATTTCTTATTTATGAATAAACAAAATCACAGTGATTTTCTATATAACTAATATTGAGGTCATGTTTTTATCATTTGTAATATTTGTGATTATTTGCTATCATCAAGCAATCACAAATAATAATGGTGCAAAAACAGGACCAGTAATAAATTAATTTGTGTGCTTCATCCAGCTAGTAAACAACAAAAATCCTCCTCTTTTGGACTTCAATTATACAACATTGCAAGCAATGCACACTGATGCTTTCTACTCATCACACTCAGATTTCTTGTAATTAATCCATTATTGTACAAACAAGCATAAGACTGTGTCAGTTGTGAAATGAATTCTGAACCAAGCTGCCTGAAGGGAAGAACACTGTTAAAACAGCTTTGAAATGTTGATCAGGGCTCAAAAAATATCTGGGTTCAACTTATACACACAGCAATAGATCAAATGTAGAAAAATATGCATGTGTTAAAAACTGAGTATCTCAGTTATAACAGCAAGAAATGTTGGCTAAGATACACAACAATGATGCAACAGAAACATTCTATTCACTAAATGTAAGCTGCAAAAAAGATATGGTAAAGATATTAGAAAAGTAGTATTTTTTCTCCTTTTCCCTCAGAGGTCTGCAAATATCTGCTATTTTTTTATTTCATTTTATCATGTTGCTTTATTGTGTAATACAAGGAAAGAATCTTTCCCCCAATGAAGTGTTTCAGAAAGTGCTTCCAATATTTGATACATATAAATTAAATACTATACTGTCCTTGACGTTTCAGAATGCAGAAAAACAAACAACATGAATGAGCCTGTAACATGAATCAGTTGACAACTGTATTGATTTGCCCCCATATTCTGGCTGGAGATAACAGAAATAATCTAATGTAAAAGTACACACACACACACACACACACACACACACACGCACAGAGATTATAGATTGCATTTCAGCATGCCTGGTCACTCACGTGTGCCTCAAAAGGATAATCTCTCCCACTGAGTCTGGTTCCCTCAGGTTTTCTTCCTTCAAGGGGGCTTTCAGCTTACTTATTCCAAAAGAAATTTTCAGCTAAGCTGCCATGAACTGCCCTCATTTTATGCCCTCTTTTCTTTTCTTCATTTTCCAAGCTTTACCTGGTAACGTCAATACGCTAACGGCCAATAGCAGACAAAGGATAAAAGAGCGGGGGCATCAAAAGCAGTAAACTCCCAAGTAGACAGCCAGTTACTGTTTTCATATTAATACACATAATTGACATATTGGTTCCTTAATAACGTAACTTCATCTAAATGGCTGGGAATACAGACAGTTTTCTGATCGTCCATCCATCCATCCATCCATCCATCTATCTTCCAACTGCTTATCCTGGGCAGGGGCCTGTATCCTAATCTCAGATAGCATGAGGCTCCAAGACAAGGGTAAACTTACAGGATGCAGACTTTTGTGGATTATGTATTTGTTTTGTTTATATATTTCACAAAAAATAAAAAATAGTTTATACTGATCAATTCATATTCATTTCAAGGTAACAGATCTATAATTTGCACAAAAGGTAAATGTGATCACAAAGCAGCGTTCACTCAAAGCCACTGTTACACGATGCTCCATAAGAAGCGTGTTTGTTATGTTTTGGAACATCTCATCTCACATCATTGACTTTATGATTGACATTGTTAATGTCTGAGATTGCCACCACACTTGTGCTTCACAACTGACTGTTGTGTGAGATAATGATGTCTGGAAAATTTATAGTAAGTTGAGTTTTAGTTTTACCTGCCATATGGTACAAATTATACATCATAAATGTCATTCATCTTGAACATGATCTGAGCATGGACAAAGTTGAGTAAATCAAGATTATCAGTGCATACTTTTAGTAGTAATACAAATATGCAACACAAACTCAGGGTATTGGGTAACTAGAGAAAGTTCAGAGGATTGAAGTAAGATAGTAGTACATTACTCCCACCATCAATCTATCACCTAAACATTTACCCTGGTGAAGATCACGGGGAGGATAAAAGTCCTTATAGTTATTAAAATTAGCGCTAAAAAATGTTCGCCGAAATTCAGTTTTTAAATATCTCAATCCCTGATTGGATTACCTTTCTTGTCACCAAAAAAGAGCAAAATAGAACAAAACAAATCATTCTTACATTCCATCTGTATTAACTCAATTATGTAAAATTTTAATTGTAATTTATTGATGCACAATGACTGTTATTATTGCACAAAACTACGTAGTTCCTGAGTATGCAGAAGGGTGGGGAAATACATCATGGACTCGACGAGGGAAGAACAAAAACAAGACAGGGAGTGAAAGGCTACTTGCTAAGTTGATGTGACGTAGCGTCAGTGTCTTGACACCAGGAAAACGGAAAAGTTCCGTTCAGGAGCAAAGTTAAGGAGACAGCTTGAGCTTTTAGGTGGGATTTTTGTTTTTGACGTGATTCTGCTTGACAGGGGTTTAGGTTGTTATAAAAAGTGAAATAAAAACCTTTTGGGGGCTTTGTAACGTTGCCAGCCTCCTTTCCTTTATTTTCAAAAAAAAAAAAAAAAAAAAAGCAAAGCAAAACAAAAAAAACAAAAACATTGGTACCCCCAATGCAGCAATACAATGGTTCAATTGGCTGTTAAGAAATCTTATAAACCAAATTCTTTGGCCTTTACTCCTGCAGCACTTATGTTGCTCACATCTGCATGCAGTTTGCTGTCTCCTCCTATAGTTTCATGACATTTAATCACTTTGCATAGACTGTGGAGAGCACATTGAGGTTATGGTAATTAGCTGGCAATATAATTTTTGCTTTTTTTGAAGAGCATGTAGGTAATTTAAGGGTAACTCTATATCAGTGTTACTGAATATTGGTAACTGCTCTGTTTTAGTTATAGTAATGTGCTTGTATCATTTTTGTTTGCAGATTTCAGAAGATTGCTTTCACTAGCTATTGATGATTTTTGTCATATTTAGTTATAGAACATGAACAGAACTTGACAGAGTGTCCTGGCCACTGAAAACAGATGTCCCTGGGTTACGATATTTCGACTTTGCGACGGGTAAATGTTTTTCACTTTCACTACATTGTTTAATAAATTACATGAGATGTTCAACACTTTGTTATAAAATAGGTTTGGTGTTAATGATTTTGCCCAGCTGCAGGCTAATGTAAGTGTTCTAAGCATGTTTAAGGTAGGCTATGCTAGGTTATGATGTTAGTCAGACTAGGTGTAATGTATTAAAATGCATTTTCGCATTACGATACTTTTGGCTTGCAGTAGGTTTAGCGGAAGGTAACCCCATTGTAATCTGGGAGAGGCTGCGTTTTATATATAAGCTACATGTGTTTACATGTATTTTTCTCGTAATAGTCTACAGGATTCAGAATGGGCTAATGAGATGAGATGCAGGGTTTACTGGTAATTATGGTTAAAAACAATTGTAGGATATTGTAGGTTTGCAGGGGTGGTGATTGCAGATATATGAGGATCCAGGGTCATAACATAAAAAAACTCTTTATACATTACCTTGAAGAAATGGGGGCTGGGGGGGGCACTTGGATCTAACCAAAATAAATATCCCTGGATAATAAACCTGCCCCTCCTTCCTGACACCTGAAATCCACCCCGCCCTTCGCGTGTTGTCATTTGTAGAATACATGTGTCTTAATTTACCCACAGCCAAACTGCACAACTCTGCCATTAACTAATACTGGAATTTTTCATCTAATTAAAAAGATTAGACGTTTTCGGTAAACTTCATTTCTTTCTAGAAAAATGTTTGCGTTTCATATTACGCTTTATTGGCTCAAAGAATAAAAAATATTGTTACTAACACTGAACGTCTAATGTTATTCTTATCAAGACCTTTTGAGAATTTCACCTCACATGAACTGGCTCACTTACCTTCACTCTGCCATTTAGTCCCCTACTCCTATTTTCCCTTTTCTGTATTCTTTTACGGCTGCAGGTGAAAAGAAGCACGGTTTTTTCACTTTGACTATTAAATGTCAACTTCTTAAAATGTATTCAAATTTTCTGCACTGTAATGTCCTAAATGTATTCCGGTTTATTCAGGGAAACCAAGTATACCATGCAAACTGTACTTAAGGCATTTTAATTGAACTGTTTGCATATACAGTATGCCTGTAACTAGAGCAGAACTTTCTGAAACTCCAAAGATTTTTGTTTTTGTATCCCCCATTTTGGCAAATTACAATACATGTGCAGGCATTAAAAAGCAAATCCATAATGTCAAAGAATGATGAGTTAAAGTATTAAACAAAACATTTCACAACTATCATCATGATTATATAACCACAAATATAGAATCATAAACTCATCATAAACTCATCATAATTCAATACAGAATGTGCTTGACTGTACATAGAACAAGTACGTAATTAAATATCTTATTTTCAGTTTTAGTATAGACACAACATACTTTTTTGCCTCTTGCAGTTGTGTCTGTCATACCACAATTTTATTTCAGCTATTTAATTATTAATGTTAGTCTGAGCAAATTTAAATTAACATGGACATGTGAGTGTGAAGTCAACAGGAGTTTCAGGGTAAGGTGTACTGGTCCATTAGCTTGCGCTGACAAAAGGCCATTTCGAAAATGCGGGAAACATCATGCAAACTTACACACACGCACGCACACACACGCACGCACAGGCACCCACACGGCACGCATTTACGCTCACACACGCATGCACATACTGTACACGCACACACACACGCAGGCGCACGCATGCATACCCTTGTAGATAAGAGCAAGATTTAAATCTGAACAGAATAGCTCTATACCAGCATGTATACCAGGAAATCTCAAATTACAAGTAAAATTTTGAATACATTATGTATAGGTACAATATAGTCTGAAAATTTCTATGCAATTATTATTAAATGTAATTAAGTGCATAGTGATTGCATAATGTCTAATGATTATATTTATTACTCTTAGTATTTAAATTTCAGGTAATACTTGAAAAATTATATGAAAGTAAAAATTATAGCAAACTCAAGCCTTTGTGATCAAACCAGTTCTCCTCTATGGTCTCTATTTCCAAAGAAAAACAGAAGATTCTTTGCAGTAAAGTTGTGGAATTATGTGGTCTTTTTTATCCCTTTTCTAATGAAAAACTAGGGATTTTTTTAATACCACTAATGAAATCAGACTCACCCAGGGATTACTTGTAAAAATATATATATTTAAATTTCTCTGAGCACAAACACAGATATCAAGGGATGGGTAATTATTTATTTGTTTGTCTATTTATTGTTGTATTTTTTATCTATGGCATTCGCATGAAGAACCGTGCCAAAATTGGGAACAAGAGGGTCACTGCAGGACATAATACACAATTCATAACCTCTTGGACTTTGAAGACGGCTTTCAAATAAGCCTTTTTATCAGCCGTGCATGAAGATCTCCCCAGATAGGAGGAAAGTATTAACAAATCCATAAACAGAGCTCAAAAATAAGAAGATGGGAAGGGCAAAGCCATCAAACTGGATTTCATGATTATTGCCAGTTCCAGTAATGTCTATATGTCAGAGTTTACAGTCTATACTAAACACCGCATCGCATTTATGGGAAAGCTTTCAAATGTTAAAAAGGAAATGTGCTTTTTTTGTTATGCCGAAATTTGTGTGTATGTGAGTGACAGACTCAGTGGTTACTTCGTTATGTACCCCTACAAAGTGGCAGGCAGGGCCCCCATCTGTCTCCAGAACCACTTCAAGAGTTGACAAGTTGTGTGTTCTGAAATGCTTTTCTGCTCACCGCCGTTACACTGAGCTGTTATTTTTGCACTTGTGTTACTGTTAGCTTTAACGAGACCGTCCATTGTCCTCTGACCTCTCATTAACACACTGTTTTCTGCAACAGAACGGGATCAAACTGGGTGTTTTTTTTTTTCATTGCAACATCATCTGTTAAAGTCAAGACTCGGTAGCGTGTGAAAATCCCGGGAGAGTGGCTGTTTCTGAGACGCCGGGAACACCCTTCTGGCGGCAGCAATCATAACATGTTTAAAATCGCTTAGATCAGGCATCATAGCCATTCTAATGCTTGGCCAAACAATAACTGAACCTCTTGACCTTGAACCTCCCTGTATGCTGAACGTATTTAGTCGTAGCCGCGTGGTTCACTGTTTTGCAGGAGCTGGTTGTTTGCAATAACAAGCAATTGTATCGAATACATGTCTGCGTACATTTACTTATTTAAGAGATTCTTTTATTGAAAGTGATGTACAATTGAAAAAGGAGCAATTGTGAGGTTAAGGGCTTTACAAAAGGACCCACAGGTGAACTCACTCCGCCGTCCGCAGGATGTGAACTCGCAACCTTCCAATTACCACCTACAGTCCAAACCCACAAAGCCACACACACCTCCCCTAATAAAGTGCATATGATTCTGTACCTGGGTCCACATGTACTGTCCTTATCATCCTGGACATTCTCCATAACCTTTCATTTCAGATGCTGGTCCAAAGAAAAACCTTCCAGGTACCATTTCCCAAGAGCATTGCAGCACTAGGATGCCCGCAAGCCCTGTTAGACAAATTTATGACCATGATAGTGCTAAAATGCCTTAGGGAAGCATGCCCCAGTTTGATTGCTGCGTGTTAGCTGACCCCGTGTGGGTTTGCTCATCCAGATGAACTCAAGGCCCATACAGGGTGGTCTTACTTTAGTACGATCCTTCTAAGTCACCTTAATGCAATTCAAAGTTACTATATTTTCTGTTGCTTTCTGTTGGGACTACATGCAGTTGTTGTTCTAAAATCTTGCCGGTGGGGGGGCTCCAGGAGTGAAGCTTGAGGGGGTTGGCACTGGCTGTTTCCTAAATCAGAATCCTTCAGAAGATGTTGCCCTAGGCGGCCGCCTATGTTACCTAATTGGTTGACCAGCCCTGATTCAGTGCCTTGCAGTGAAGACCGAGCAGAATTTTCCAGCAAATCCCTGATATAAAAACTGATTTTCACTTACATAAGCATGACCAAGACAACCACCTTACAAATCAGTGCATCTGTCCCATAAAATGAAAGGAAGCTCATTTGTGAGACAGACACCCAAGGAGAACAAATGTCTATTCATGGAGCATGTTTGGGCAACACTTTCAGCAGGAGCCTGAAATACAGCAGCATCTCCTGAAAACTCTCCGCACGTCAAAAGCAATTGCTGTGCACCTTAGTTTTGCTGGAGGGACAGCCTGTTTGATCAGATTAGACAGTGATACAGTGCATCCTAAGACCATCTGTTGAGTCTTCAGTTTTTGATAACATATATCTGATCAGCCATGAGATGCCTGACGAACTGTGTAACTCCTTGTGTGCAGATGAGATAAGCTTCGCCCATTCTATATTTTTAAACAAATCTGCATTTTTAAATCCAGGTTTAATCCTGGTTCTGCTGGCTGAGGCTACGCTGAGCATCAGTTGCTTTCAGATTCAAAATTTCTAATGCAGCAGTACAGAAGAATGAGGTGAAGCAGGAGACACTGGGAACGACCAGAAACCAGCCAGGCAGAAGGAGGAAACAATATTCTAATTCTGATGACTGTTAACTCATCCGACAGTTTCTCATGAATCGCAGGATGACATCAAGTGACCTTTAAAAGAAATGGGGAACATTAAGTGCAGGTGTGAAGTGCACAGCTAGGACAGTTGGTATTAGGCTCCTAGAAGTGGGCAGTGGTGGCTTGATGGTTAGAGAAGCGCACTTGTAATCGAAAGATTGCAGGATCGAATCCCCCACCAGCCAGT
>JAODKF010000038.1:16189718-16209871 GCA_026779585.1 Mormyrus proboscirostris | reverse complement strand
GAGGACACATTTCGTTGTTGCGCACTGTGTGCTGTGGTGTGTTGACAATGACCACTAATCACCTAATTCTAATTCTAGAAGCAGGACCGAAGTCCCATATAGCAAGGAAGAAGCCCTTCATTAATGAGAAGCAGGGAAGAATCAGGCTGGAGTTTGCAAAAAAATGTATAGCTTACACTGGCATACTGAGAAATGAGTGAAACAAAAAATTGTGCTGTGGTCTCTTATATTTTTACATTGCACTTTGTACAGATATTGTCTATACTTGTTATGTTTATTTTGGGATATATTTGTTCTATATATTTTCATTACCCTCATCTTAGCCGTTTCACTACACGTTGTAGTTGTTTAACTGTATATGTAACAAATAAAGAATGTCAAACCTTGAATGAAAATGGGGGGGGGGGAGGATAGGGTGCTGGGGGCAGTGAACTGAACGTAGAAAGTCGACTAACGAACGTGAAAAGTGCGGTGAGAAGGGCATAGCTTTTTAATCTGGGAAGAGGGCTTACAGGCTTTCCCTCAACACCTTTCCTTTGTTGTGTTTCTGTTGTGCTCAGGCGGTTGCCTGTTCCTCTCTTATCCCAGCAGGCTTGGGCAAGAAAGCCTTGCTTGACTGGACATCGCAAAGGCGGCTGGGAGCTGGGGCAGATTATTGGGAAGTGAACCAGCTTTGTTATTGCTAGTCATTTATTTAGAATACAATAGTGGTGCTTCCTTCAATTTCTTTTGCATATTCAGTCTTGCTCTCTACTAGAGACAAACACACACATGTATATATAGGTGAGGGAAAATTTGAGGGCAGTGTGCAGAATCTCCCAGGTGGCACTGGGGTCAAGCATCTTGCTCACGCTCCTAAAAGTGATATGCTGACAGTACTAGCTAAAGGATTCAAACCCACAGGTTTTAAGATACGGGCAAAGATTCCTAACCTACTGAGCTGCACACCAGCCCCTTTTTGATCTTATATTCCTGGGCTTTAAATAAAGCATATACTGGTGCACCACTGAGGCCATAAGTCATCTGCTTCCTGTTCCCTCAGTACAGGACAGTCACCGACTTAAAAGGAAAGGTGACAGTCCAGCTAGGTAGCACACAGAAGTTCTGCCTCAAATCCACCATCCTCAAATCCAACAGAAGCTTCAATATCAATTTGCACCTCATATTTTTTTTTCCTTAAAGGAACAAAAGGCATGTCAATGTAAATATTCCTCAAGCTTTCACCCTGACAAAGCCTTTTACAAAATGAGCTGGATTCCTCATTAAGGTAGCGTGGATATTCGATGTTGCAATTAATGTTGGAACCAGCCAAATAAAACGAACTAAAATATAAAATATAAATAAAATATTTTATCCGTCTTTTATATATTTTTATTAATACTAATTTACTTTCATAACTGTATTAGCATTTATAGGAAGTAGCACAAGCTTTAGAGTTATCCAGACATGACTTCCTGCATTAATTACCTAGTTAACTTAATAAGCAAAATTCTTCATTCCTCCTATCATATTTGTGCTTAGAGTTTAACTGGTCATTAAATATAACTGCATTTATAATATAAATGCAGAGCGTAAAACTGATAAATTGGCTAATTTGACATAACCATCTACCTGGAATTGGAAATGAAATCATTTTTTCGATGCAGAACTTTTGGAAATATTATTGGTAGGATATTTAAGAGTTTTGGAGTCACAAATCTCCGGCTATAAGCAAAGACTGTTAGGTAGCTCCTTACCTCTTGTATAGGTGTCCATTCCAACTTATACATGCGATTTTCAGCCTTCTGCAAGCCTTACTGCACTCCTGATCTACAATCAGATAGCTTCAGTAAATATCACACAGTAACCATCCATTGTTTTTTGTACATATTCTTTGTGCCATGACTGTAATGCAGACACAAGGATAACAAATCTTTCTTTCAGGTTATGTTTTTTGAACTATGATAAAGTCTTCCAGAATTTAGCATATAGCTTGTATTGTTTTTTATTGCAAAACATTTTTCCATTCATATACATTTATATAAACGATTTCAATTCTGAAATCATTCAAAGCAAGCTAAGCTTCTGTGCAAACTGTCCATTTCACAGAAGAATAGTCTGGTTTTGATGTTCTCTTTGATTTTTATGCATGAACATGTACTGCGTGATGGACCCATTCATTGTACGGTTTAAGAATGGTCAGTATGATGCATGTTAACTGTCTTTGAGGAGAATCCATGCAAAAAGTTATCTCCAGTCACAAATGATCTGAAAAGACAATAGAAGGATTGCAACCTTGGTAGCTGCAGTGGGAATAACATACAGCATTTGTGGAGCAGAAATGAAAATGAAAAGTAAACAAGTCTGTCACCAATGTCTTACCTGCTTCAATGACTTTTTTTATTATTATTTTTTCCCCATGCCAGCAGATGACAATTTGCTTTACTGCAACAGCACTATTTTCTGATGGACTAGGAGTGAGTCATTCATCATTTGTTAGCTATGAACAGGGGTGAAATTTTATTTTGAAAATAAGAGCCGTATATGCTATACATGCCGAAATATATGTGGCCCTGTACGATTTCAGTATCTAATTTTAATTTAACATATTATTTAACATGTAATACTTAAGGTTGTGTTTTGTTATTTTTTCTATAGTTTTCTTTAAATGATTTAAACATCCTATTGATGCCCAGAACAGGTCTTACAAGAAGAATGCAACCAGACAGAGACTGGACTGTTGCGATGTGGCAAATTTTCCAGGCAGCCTCTGAAACAGGTGTAGGAAGATGAAAGTAGTTCAGATAGAATCCCTGGATGAGGGGTGGGTCAGGACTGTCACTTGCAGGAACCCAGGAGCAGTCCCCTGGTCCATAGCCCTGCCAGTCTCTCAAGGGATTCCACACAGGCTCATCGAGGACAGCAGTCCAGTAACACATGCACCTTGTGTCTCCATACAGCAGTCTTGTTGGGTTGACAGGACTAGAGAATGGGTGATAATGAGGGTATATGACACAGCACTTAATGGGGAATAGACTAAAATAACATTGACAGCACAGGGATTGCAGACAATTGTCCTGCATTGACAGCCACAATTCACCCACCAGGCTGGTACACCGGCAATACAGTCCCATATCTGTGAACCTGGACAGCATTACTTTCCTCTAGTCACTTATCGGCAATACAAGGAAAATGCTGGAATCAGTTGCTTATCACTGGAATTCCTGGAGGATATACAGAATATACAAGTATATCATCTAGGTAGATGATGTTTACAATGATATGTAGCATATCTTAGAGTACATCGGTAACACATGCATAGAAAACTGACTCAGCATTACTGAGCCCAAAAGGTATAACTAAATACTCATAATGTCCAATGGAATCCAGACTTCCACACATCTTCTTCAAACCAAAGCATATGTACACATGGCAATGATCCACTGTGGTGAAAAAAGTGGACTAAACAAATTCTTTTGATAGATAATGGAATGAATGGCAACAGCTAATAGTTTTTTTTTTTACTGTGACCTGAGTCCCTGGTAATCAATCTGAGGTTTCAGCTTGCTGCCCTTCATGCCTATGAAGCAGAATCTGGTAGCTGCTGGTGAAGTGGATGCAGGTAGGTGAGTAAAACCCACCTATTTAAAATAAATATGGATGATCTGGAGGAAGGACCAAGGATTGATTTTTGCTAAAGACCTAAAGGCAGAATCCCCACCCAGTCTATCATTGGTGTTGTTGTTCTTTTGTTGTTATCAATTTTGTGTTTTTATAATATATAAAATATCCAATATGAAATAAAGATACTGTACTTTTGCACTGCATGAATTAAGACCAACAATAGTTTTAGGCTTGGATCTGCTTACTTACATAGTGTTAGCGTGAAATTTTATCATTATAAAATCATTTTAATAAACAGTGTATGAATCTGCTGGTCTGTAACCCTCAACAAAACCAAAAAGTGGATGTGATTGAAGCATCTTCTCTTAGAGCAGCATCTCCGCAGACAGAATGGCGATGAGTGTGCATGTCAGAGATATAAATGAGCCAGTTTCACTGGGGAATAGTGGACATGCTGTGTGGTCAATCTCTCATTCTACTTCCCAGCAGGGACACAGTAAATAAATATGTAACCTGTCATTGGTAGGGAACTTTCTTATCGTAGTTCATTTTCAGTTCTTACCATAGGAACAGTATGTTTACATATGTACATGCCATGGTTGTTATAGTTCGCAGTGTTCATTACTTTCATTAGATTTTTATTCCATTTATTTACATTTTCAAATTCAAAATGTAGCTTTAGTTTTTTTTGAAAATTTATTTTGTTTTTGCTTTCAAGTGTTACAGTGAAATACTTGATTAGGGAAGGCAGCTGAAAAACGAAGGAAAATAGCTTTGAAATATATAATCATAATAGATAGAACATCCATATGTTTCATACACTACAAAACCACTGATTGTTAGTGAAATGTATTTCAGCAGTAAAATGTAATTCTTATACACAGAATTAGTAACACATTGAAAAGAACTTCAGAAATACCATCAAACTGCAAATGTGACATGCGTACTTCCCACTGACAAACGCGCACATGGAAGTCAGTATGTGAGAAACATAAGGCTGTCTGTTTTGTGCCTTATTTTTACAATAGGTGTAAAAAGGATAAGAATAAAAACTAATCCAACGGCAGATCATTAGACACAAGGAGACACAAGAGTAACTGAGAGACGGTTTGTTGGTATATTTGATAATGAGCAGTATAATGAACAGTATTCAACATCTTTTTAAGTGATATAAACAACTTGGTTTATATACCTTAGCAACTTCAGGGACACTTTAGATGTGAATGTATGGCAAAGAAACATCACTAAATGGCTTTTTCAGAAAGGATACATTGGTAAATCTCAGTTGGTTGGAGTTCATTTTGACCTAGATTCAACAGAACTGCAAGGGCTAAAATTATGGGAATTTCAAAGTCTTCTCCAGCAACACTCTGTGTAGCATGTAATACACCCACCATGATTCCTTCGCAGTCAATCCAAATTTGACATTTCTATTACCTCGCTAATGCTGCCCTAGTGTGAGGTAGACAAACTGAACTGAAAGTTATGTATCCATTACCTTTAAGATGAAGAATGGTCACCAGAATATACTATTCTGATCTCTTGAATTAACCCAAGTGACCAATACAGTAAAACCAAGTTTAAAAAATGATCTTAAGGATTATTTCACTCTATAAGTATCACACTCCTTACCTATTGCTGTATTTTACATAATATAATGCATGCATTGTATTCTACGCAATCGTGCATTGTTTGCGTCTGTAATAAATGTAAATTCACTTTTTATTTTCTTTATGACATTACATGTATGCATATGAACATGTATGTGTGTGTGTGTAGACACACAAACATAAGTCATCAAACTGTAGTATTTTCAAAGACTCCGCTTCACTAACTATCATTACGCTGTAGGAGCTAATTTAGATGCCGACTGCTGGACTGACAATAATAAAGCTCCCCCTTCCTGTGGGATTAAAGGAGGAACAGTCCTGTGCACAAAGCGGCTGAAAAATGAAATGAAAGTGCTAATGACTCTTTTTATCTCTAAAACAAGCACACCTTCATTCATCCCGGTTAGACGGATGAAAAGAAATGCTTTGATTAATTGGTCTCTCTGGTGATATTTTAATGAACAGTAAGGTCATCGCATTGGCGTAAATTTGCTTGGTCCTGTGTTTTTTTTTTTGCAAAAGAGACAAAGAGAAAAGCCACTAAGATAAAGGGTGTAACATTTATTTCTACGGTATTTGAAGGTAACAAAGGTAGCTAGCTATTAAACTGAACCGAACATTTGGGAAGCAAGGCCAAAATCAATATTTCCTACGGCTACTGTATCATGGCAAATAATCATCAGCAAATACAGTACAGTATGCTGTGTGTTACGCATGTCTTGTCTGTTTATTATAATTGATCTTGTTTAGAATCGTATCTAAAGGGCAGTGAGAGCACTTAGGAGAACTAGAAACGGCTGAAGTCTCCTGAGACCCTAGAACGGCTTCGAAGCCCGGAGTGTTGACTCAACATCAAACCCCATACAGGTCTTTGAACTGCCCTGGTACTGGCAAAGCGGAGCTGAAGGAGAAGGCTTTCCGTCATCCAGTGATTGATATGGACATTTATATGCTAATATGTAGCGTAAAGCTGTTATGTTGTAATCACTCTCACATATGATGGCAATGATAATGCTGATTATTGCAGCTGACTTTGCAGATGAGCAAAAATTTATTTCTCAGAATGTACTCAGACAAGCAAAAAACATGAGCACATGCATTTTAATGGCAAGCATGCAACCACTAACGGGTTTGATGCTCAAGGTTAGGCACCGTGTTTTTTTCCCCTTAATTATTGTTTTTTCACCACACAGTGCTGAACAGGAGCACTTAGAAGATGAATGGCTGAATTACCATTTTTCTATTGCAGGCATAAAAGCATGTAATAGAACACCAAGAACACTGTAACGCCCACGTGAGAATACCATTCATCGACTTCGGTTCAGCATTCAACAACATCATCCCTCAGCAGCTGATCGCTAAGCTGGAGCTGCTCGGACTGCTGGTAGCTGCAGTTGGATTTTGGACTTCCTCACTGAGAGGCCTGTCGGTCCAGATCGGCCGCACCAGCTCCACAACCATCACGCTGAGCACAGGTTCCCCCCAGGGTCGTGTGTTGAGCCCGTTGCCCTTCACGCTGCTGACCCATATTGTCAAGTTTGCAGGCGATACCACAGTACTGGGTCTCATCAGGGGCAACGACGACACGCCGTACTGAGAGGAGGTCCGACAGCCAGCAGCCTGGTGAAGGACAGTAATCTATCTCTTAATGTTGGTAAGACAAAACAGCTGATTGTTGACTTCACAAGGACTACGACTGGCCACTCCCTGCTCTGCATTTACGGTGCCACAGTGAAGAGAGTGACGAGCACCAATTTCCTCAAGTTCGCATCACAGAGGACCTCTCCTGGACCACCAACACCAGTTCCCTGACAAAAACATCCCAGCAACGTCTGCACTTTCTCTGTCGATTGAAGAAAGTGCACTTCCTCAAAGCTGTACTCGCCACCTTCTACAGAGCACCATTGAGAGCGTTCTGACCAGCTGTATAACAGTCCAGTATGGAAACTACAGTGCCTCAGAACGCAGAGCCCTCCAGAGGATTGTGCAGACACCTGAAAGAATCAGCGGTAGCTCTCAACCCAGCCTGCAAGACATTTACACCTCCTGCTGCATCTGTATGGCCACCAGCATCGTGGCTGATCCCCCCCCCTTACATCTGGAAGGTCTGCTAGACTCTGCATTAGCTTCTTCCCCCAAGCAGTCCTGCTCCTGATCACCATGCTACCCCCTTCCACACTGGACTGTCTCCTTAACATCCCGCCCTGCCTTACTGAACTCCCCTTATCATGAACAAATATTTTATTCTCATTGCATGCTTGCACAACTGCTCATATTTACACAATGTAATTGCACAAAAAATAGCATATACGTGCAGGTATTATATACCCCACCCACCCCCTAATTATCCTCACTGTCGATGTCTCTGAGTCTGCTGTTGTCCTGCTGTGTTATACGTTGCACCTTTGGTCAGTGGTGGATGTTATTCCGTATCCCTGTAAGTCTGCTGTTGTCCGGTTGTGTTGTACGTTGCACCTTTGGTCACTGGAGGACATTATTCCGTCTCCCTGTGAGTCTGCTGTTGTCCTGTTGTGTTGTATGTTGCACCTTTGATCACTGGAGGACGTTATTCCGTCTCCCTGTGAGTCTGCTGTTGTCCTGTTGTGTTGTTCGTTGCACCTTTGGTCAGTGGAGGACGTTATTCCGTCTCCCTGTGAGTCTGCTGTTGTCCTGTTGTGTTGTTCGTTGCACCTTTGGTCACTGGAGGACGTTATTCCATCTCCCTGTGAGTCTACTGTTGTCCTGTTGTGTTGTATGTTGCACCTTTGGTCACTAGAGTACGTTATTTCATCTCCCTGTGCTTTAATGTGTATGGTTGAGATGACAATAAAGCTCTACTACTGCTACTACTATGATTACTATTACTACTGCTACAACTACTACTATTACAGTACTACTACTAAGAGTAAGACTTTTGTTTTTATTTTATTTTTTTGAATTTAAGCTTGCAGTTTTTTCGTAGCAATAACTACAGAAAAAATAAAGTTTTTTTTTACATATTTAAATACTTTGCTTTGGTTCTCATTCTGTGCTCCTTGAAACTATATTACTGAAATTCTTCTTTTACTTTTAATTACGTGCTTAACTGTGCCTTTTTTCTTTTGAGCTTAATTTGTTTGAGCATCTGCATACATCTGCAAACTGCTTCTATTGCAGGCACCTGTTTTATTTGTTACACCAGCAAGAATGGGCTCAGATGCCAATACAGGGACCAGCCAGAGCCTAATGATCATTAGGGGGGAAAAAGCTGTTCAGGACTATTTATAGACAGCTGGACCAGGGGGACTTTTCCTGAAGTCTCATGGAGGAATAACGAAACAAAGTCATAGATCTATCTGGGGATGTAATTAGGTCTGATATATGAATTTGGATAAATGCGTATAAAACTTACCTGGGGTTTATTAAGGAAGTTCTCACGCAGTGAATCTTTCTTCCACATAACTTCTTAAATAGGCTCCTTGAGAAGAGGGACATGACAAATTAGCATGTACTTCACAGTTAAAGGTACTTTACAGGACATGAGTAGCAAAATTAAAATCAGGTTGAGTAAAGAATTAACATGAAGTACGTTTACTGCAGAGACCTCAGCATATTCATATCTGTGTATCTGTGTTTATGTTATTCAGCTACCAGGGAGATTTATGCCCTTTCGCTTCCTGGCCTGTAAATATATGAGAGTCGTCACTGATTCACTATGCAACAAAATCTCATTTTACGTAACGCAAAATGGGCAAAACATTCTTGGCCAGTTATGTGGTCATTAGTGACGGACTGTCAGTTTTTCCTTGCATAGTCTGTTTTCTTTTCTGGATCGAGGTTTTTTTGCGACTTTGTTTGTGACATCTTTTTTTACATTCGCTTTTTTTTTCCCGGAGTCCTATGCATATGGTTCATTTTTTCCCTCTTGCCATACCTCAGAAGCAGGTGGAATGACTGGAATCAAATGGAACAATCCACAATTCTAGCCGAGCGAAACAACACACTGCCCCTGTAACACAAACAACTCCGCAGATGACTAGGCAGCAAAGGGAAGGTTATAGCTTGTAAAAGAAAAGTGTCTTGAGGTGGCTGAGGAAATTGCTTTTAAAACCCACGATTTGAATACGTTATGAGATCTATGCAGTATTTTAACTGAACAACTAATTCCAGTGCATGAAAGGTAATTGAAATGAAATTGAGATTGAGGAAAATTGCCCTAAAGGATTGTGTCGGAAGATATTTCTCGTGCTACATGCACATTTTAGTCCCATTCCGCTTATTTGATCATAGCCGTCATCCGAAGGCAGTGTATCCCAGACAAATAATTCATGTGGTTTTTGGGTGTCATAATAAATAAGTTTGTTTTTTGTGGAGAAGCAAAACTATGAGATGTACTGTAAAATCCTTGAATTAAATCAGATTAACATAGACAGAAAGAAAATATATTTGTTGGTGTAATAAAAGTCACACAGGCTTTCTGTAGTAAATTGAAGTCAAAATAAAACATAAAATCAATTTCTGTGCTGCCACAGACCTGTTATGTTTTCGTTATTGTTACCATCTGAAGTGACATGTGCTCAGTAATTCTGAATTCATGAATACTTTATCATAGCCAGTATAGTCTTTCCAAACTATTTTTTTTTTGAATATTGAATAAAAATATACATTGCGTTTTTTTGGTATTTTATCAATGGGAACTAAATATTATTGTCTTTTGGGTTGGACCGTGGTGTTCTGTGGTGAAATATTAATGATTCATTACGATTGTGTTTATACTATCTTTTTAGAAAATGTATTTTTTCTCAATTGCTTTGGTACATTTCTCAGATCAGACAAGAAGTTCTCATAACTACCTGCACAACCTCCACCTCATTGAGTCACTTGTGCACGTCGTAAATGCAAAGTCTCAATTTTTTGATATAATTACAAATGCTTTGGCACAGAGATGCAAATAATTATGTGCAATCATCTGCTAATTCCTAAATGATCAATTCTTTTTGCATTGTTGGCCAAAATGTATTATACTGGTACTCTGTTTAATAGTCTTACCCCCCAAACATCGAGGCGTTAGTTCACTGTAAGTCATTACATGCAAAATGGTTGAACAGAGGCACGTTCTCATTGAGATTGACCACATCCTCAATCATGGCCTTACAATGGTCGAGGCTGATCAAAGGGTAACGCCAAATATTGGGAGAACAACTGTGTTGTCAGGCATTCAGACATTTCATAGAGACAACAGGTACAGTATGTTTATACAGTACAGTCACATACTGAACATATACTATAGCACAGACACATATTTATGCATATTTACAGTGTGCATTACAGTGTATGTACAGTATGTGTAACTTTGTACTGTATAATTTGATATGCCATGCAGAATCTGTGAAACTATGAAATTGCTAGTTTAAATGAGAAAATACCTACAGAGGGCACTGGACAGCATGGGTAAGCACTTTGACCATCATGTTCATGAATAATACACAGTAATAAAAGGACTTGTCATTCTGATATCACTGACAAGTTCATTTACATAAATATTTACTTTCAAGGGATAAACAAAGGATTACAGGCTTTTTCAGGTGATCCATTATGTGGTTTGGTTTGTACCAATTGTTTCAAGAAATGCACTTACGTTTTGCCGATGTAAAGGAAGATTCGAGAGATGTACCAAAATGACTGAGAAAAACTGTAATTTTCTATTAATTTCATGTTAAATGTTTTAAAACAGTCTAAAGTACAGGCATCTATTTAACATTTTATGGAAAATTGGTGCAAATATCTACAAATGCAACTCCTGTACAACTGGCACTAGTCCTTAGTAATGTGTCTTCAATGCCAGCCACAGAGAGCTGGAGGTCATTGCCCGTAAACCTGGGCAGCAATTCAGAACCGAGGGTGGCCTGCAATGTTTTGCATTGAGAGCAGAAACTATTGTTCACAGGATCAGCATGGAGGGTGCATGCTGAATAGAGAGGGGGCTGAGCATTACTGTACTGATCATTTATTACATTTTAAAACAATATGATTTCCCTCATGATGTTTAAATGACTCCATTTTAATATATCAAGCTGAATACCTCTGAACACCTTTTTTCTAATGATATTGGGGATAGGGTATGTATGTATATATGTGTAATAATAATTATCATAATGACTATTGACATCGTCCTTAAATTTAGATATAGAGCTACATGGACAGAATGGTAAGACTACTAATATTTTCAAAGCTTACTTTTCATCAAAATAGTGCTTCATACAATAGACTTATTTGGTAGGTATATAAAATACTAACTTTGCTGCAATACAAGATACGTTTAAGTAACAAGATACAAACTCTACAAAATTAGCATGCAAAAATATGCAAAAAAATAGGCATAAATCCACACAGAGTCATATCAAAGACATTTTAAACTGTAAGTGCAACATTCATTTTGTTTCTTTTTTCAGTTTTAATTTTGTTCATAAATGTATTTAAAGCTTAATTCTGTATAAGGGTATATTTTGCATGATGCTGTGACAGAATATGTACTAAATTGAATATGTAAAAGATAAGAATAACTTTCAAATTTAATTATTTAATTTATTACCTATTGAAAGCGTAGAGTACCATTGTTAATCTTTATCGAGTCTCTAACTGTTTTACGTATGAAAATGTATAAAGCGATATATCAAGTAGAGCTTCATAAGTTGACGTACATGCAGAATCGTGGATCTTAGAACACCACCCCCCCGCATCGCCCCAATGGTGTATTCTGCAGTTACACAGTTCCAAAATTGATGTATTTTTTCTTTCATGTAAGAAATTATTAAATTGCTCACCGCCCAGCAATCTATGCTTCAGTCAAAGATTTGAATTAAATTGCAGCAAATGTGTTATGATTCTCATCAGCCCAAGTTTTAGGCTATAATTGATAGGTGGTTTTCCTTTGGCTTGTGCGACACATCGGGGGGTGGGGGGGGGGGGTGGATTTCTAATGAGATGCACAGGGACTGTATATCATTCTAACAGAGGGCGAACAATTTGAACTGGAGGACAGTGTTTCCACATCCAATCAGATTGTGTCTATTGTGGGTTTTTCACTGATGTGCTTTTTAGTAACATTATTAACATCGTGTATGCCCCCCATTACTGCTTCTGTTTGGTAGATTCCAATTTCCCGACTTTAAGTGCTTGCTCCAGGACACAGAAGGCAGCTGGCAGATGCCCCCTCAAGCCTGTGCCAAATCACTGTCTTCGGCAAAGTGGGGGAGGATCAGGGCGTCTCTGATGCTGGCAGCAAGCAGCCTACAGGTGTCTCGAAGGTCCGAAGGTGATGCTTACCTAGCGGTCGCTCAAGGTGGCCCATCCGACTTGAACCTTCTCCGTCCTGACAAAATGATGAACAGCTTGAGTTCCCTGTGTATCTCATTTTTAGAGATGCTAGATGCTCATTTAAGATAGTATTCCCTCGACCAGCTTCGTTCCAGCGCTGGCTATGAACGTCTGCCTCTCATTTCCAAGCAATCGGATTAAAAAAAAAAAAACGAAAAAGAAAACAGCTGCAGACCAGCTAGACCAGTGGTACTGGGCCAATGAGGAGTAATGTTTTTTTTTTCTTTTTTTTTGGCTTGAAACACCATTTTTAAATCTGCATCATGCATGGAAGTGTTTTTATTTTTTAAAGTTAATTATTCAACCAATTGGGTATGAAGAGTCATAGTGCTCAACCAGCTGGTTGAAATTTTGGTCTGGATTTTTACTTTCTGGACCTACAGATGCACCTCCAGGGCTGTGGGTTAGATTCTTGCTCCCAGCTCAGTTTAAATATTGTATCTAAATTGTAAGCAGTGCCTGAATCTCGATGGACCAGCATCTTGTCTAGGGTGTTCCTCTACCTTATGGACACCATAACCATGAACTGGATGTTGCTTATATAGATGGATGCTGTATATGTTTATATGCTGCATTTATATAAATTAATTCCTAAATTCTATCTGTGATCAGTGTGGTTTTAGTGTTTGGTTACCAGCCCTATATTTACTGCTCAGACAGAGGACAATGCTTTACTTTGAAGTGATTTTCTTATTAATTTAGCTTTTTTCCAGCTGGAACAAAAAAGGGACTGGAAAGCTAACCCTGACGCCCCTAATTTTCCCACCAGAGAAACTCGAGCAGGTTTCAAAGACTCTGTTTACATACATTTCACAATAATTAAGAGGGCCTTTTTTCAGAGAATTGCACAACTGATTACATGAACTCAAATGTAATGTTTGGACACGCATTCACGTTATTTAATGAAGTCAACCAGAACAGAAATAGTTTCCCTGGGAGAACGTTGTCGACGACACCATATTTAAGCATATTTAAACAGTGTTCTATCTTTACAATGTAAACTTCCAAAGAATCGTTCACTTTTATTAGTGTGGAGTCCACCATTTAAGTACTTAATAATACATGTGTGGGTTTCTCGGACCGGCACAATCACAGCATATCGGTGTTCAATTTTTGCACAAGCCAATTTACTGTTATGCTGCTTTGTTAACAATGCAATTTTCTCTTTATTACTGTATATGAAAATTAGGTACACTGAAAAATGGATGCTAGGCACATTCTGTACTTGTTTTCTTCATTCGAAAGCTGAGGCTCCTGGCTCTTAATGTGAGATTGAGCTTTAATGTCACACAGAGATGACACTGTTTCAGAATATTTCAATTTCTGTTATGTACAAAAATAAAAACGAAAAAGGAAAAATTACTAAGTAGTTCCAAGTGTTATACTAAATCTATCCTAGGTTGATATTACACATGGTTATTGTTGCTAATATGTGTAACAGTGATGATAATAAGGCACATTTCGTAAAGCGATTATATGCAAAATGTGCAATATGGCAAATATGTGTTACACCTGTGTAGCACGAGTCTTAATTAACATAGGAAGTTGCTTAGGGTTCAGTCTCCTGGAGTGTAGGACTCTGATGCTCTCTGATTGGTTCTGTGTTCATGTTTGCAGTTCAATGTGGGGGTTAGATCTTGACTCTGGTGACTCCATGGCATGGGCTCTGTAGACCTGAAGCAGTTTGTTGGGTTAGCTGACATTGTATGTGACATAAAGGCAAAGTGGTTATAAAACAGCTGTGTAGATATGAAAATAGCATTCTAGCACAGCATTCTAATTGAGACCTTCTCATCCTGGAACCTCCTGCCCAGTCAACGGCCCCACACCCCAGAACATTCCTGTTTCCTTCCGTGTGCAGAAGACCAGCTACTGGAAAAGAGCCATAACAAGAAAATGCACACTGAATTACGATTAATTACAACAAAATTGTAGAAATGAGTAAAGGATTCAGTAACGCTACGATTGCCATGTGTATAAGAACCTATGAATACATTTATAACACATTATAATGCATTCATAAAGCATTGTAAACATGACTATAAATATTTATAAAAAGGTATAACACAGTATAGCCATGTTTATTATGCATGCTTTATGAGGCTCTCAC
This sequence comes from Mormyrus proboscirostris, assembly GCA_026779585.1. Taxonomy (NCBI): domain Eukaryota; kingdom Metazoa; phylum Chordata; class Actinopteri; order Osteoglossiformes; family Mormyridae; genus Mormyrus; species Mormyrus proboscirostris. The sequence continues at coordinate 16,195,192 of JAODKF010000038.1, read as the reverse complement.
CTACAGTATAATGCATAACAGATTGCTTCGTAATGCAGTATAACGGTTGGTATAAGAATTAAGGATACTTTGTATTGCATTCATAGAAACTTTCACCAAAGATTCTATTGGCAAATTAATGAAAATGATTTGAACATTTTATCATAAAGATGTTCTTTTAGTAGATTTCAAATTCTAGACGGTGCCTCTCTTGGTTGCATGACTAGGTAATTGGTCTCACGTGTTTAGGTAGCCTGTTCAATAAGGTAGGTACAGAAACTGAACAGCTGACTCTGCCACTTTAAAATCTATTTCAGACTCGCACTGCAGACCCCCAAGAGCATTCATAACCATCTTATAGCTATTGGTACTGTGACAATTTGTAGCACATCACTATATAAGGGAGACTAGAGGACAGGTACTGCCGAACTCCTACATACTTTTTGAATCTTTGAATTCTAAGACACTTCTCAGTTCATAGGTTGATAAGTTACATTTCTTTTCTGATATGCATGCTGGAATTGTACACAGATGCTTAACGCTTGACATTTACAGCAATTGGCCTGGCAAGCTTAGAAACATCTTTCCTCCCCATGTTTGTGATCAAGTTATAATAACCCGCCTTATTTTACCTTAGTAGAAGTTTTGCAATATCCACGAATTAATGTCTGACACCGCAGAGCGCACTGCACTCGCACACCTCCAGTAGAACAAAGACGTACGGCGGCGTTTCATCTGCGTAGCTGTGAAAGCACACGCGGCGTCGGCTGACGGATCCGCCAGGCGCACACAAGAACAAAAGCGATGAGCTAAGGATAGATCCCCATGGGACATCGTGTGTAAGGGAGGCGGTGACGTGACAGTCATGTTGCTTTCTGCCTTGTTGGCCGATTTCACAGACGTGTCGTTTCTGCTACAAGCTAAAAAGTAGCGTTACCTTAAGAAGAACATAGAATATTTTGATAGGTAAAAAAAAAAACGCATAGATGTACTCAGGATATCGAACCAGGTTGATTGGTAGGCAGAAGATACCGCAATATGTATGGACCTGAAGTTTGCTATTTTTTTCTTACAGAAATATTGAAAATGGCAATAATTATACCTAATTTGCAGGTGTATAGCACATAATTTCCATTCACATGCTGGGTTAGCTGGAATTCCTGTCACTTTCTGAAGGTCTTTTATTGTTTCTAACGGTATCAAGGATTCCATTTTTATGTAAAAAAGACAATATGCGACCCCTGCCCTGTCCGATCCCACCTGAGTGTTATTGAAATTTAGCGTGAGGCTCTTCTTTCAAACCCTGTTAAATGTCCTGATTTAGCCAAATGGCTGTTCTGCCAACGTAGACAAATTTGAATTAGGATTTCATGGTCATTGTCCAAATCCGATTCCGCTTCGACGGCAGGTGGGTCGCCACAAGCGGCACATAAGAGAAAACGAGGCTTGGGAGGTAATCGGCCAGATGTGCGAGCCTGAAAATAAACCGAAATGTGAACGTGCAGAATTTCCCCATCGCTCATGTCTCTATATGGCGAAGTTCACCAGGAACCGCTTTTCACAATGTTCTGCTCATATACGTTCACAAGTCAAGGTTCATGCATACTTCTGTCATTTATTCTCCATCGCCCTTACCATTTAGTCAGGCAGATGTAATTCTTCCCACTGCTGCTCCTCTGTACCTAAACCAGGGGGAGGGTTGGGGGGGGGGATGTTAAAAAAAAAAGCCTGGGAGATAAATGTGTGTCCTATTATATGCAATCCTGACATCAGCAGATAACATTTCCCTGACAATCCCTGGGCGATAAAGGGAGATACTGATAAATGACATTCAGCAGGCTGGCTGAAGGCATGCAGCAGAAGTGTAACTAAAGACTCCAACGCTTTCAGAGTTTAGGCAATGAATCAATAATGTAAGAAAAAAAAAATAGGGTAAGCTGTACCCATGAGGGGAGACTCAAGGAAATAATCAGCAAGGAGGAAAAGATGACTATCTGCACCATTTGGTAATTAATACGACTTATCGCAGCTGTTTTGGAATGAAATGTTTTAGATAAGGATTTAACTGCGTTGAAGCAATTCTGTTAATAATTTAGAGATGACAGCTCATTGAAGATGTATGCTAGGGTTCTGGATGCACTTAAGGCAAATTAATATGGACCATACCTCTCTGGTCGCATTCATAGCTGCACGGCATGAACTGAGATGCCGAATGACACACCTGAGGGGTAGGTGGGGGGGTTTGTCGCATTTCAAACCCCACATAAGGCAGGTGCAAAGTCATTGCGACATCCACAGCCACTCTGTCTCATTCCGATTTCACAAAAACTTGGGGGGGGGGGGGCAGCCTGTGTTCCTGAAGGACACCCATTGTCACTCTCCCTGCTCGTCACTGGCGACTGTGGAAGGTTTTGTCCTCAGAAATGCCTTTTAAAATTGACTTTAAATTTGGGTTACGGCTGGCAGCCCCCACCTCATTCAAGTCGAAATCCTATCTGTGTCAAACTGTCTCGTACAAAAATGAAGGGATGTAGTGTGAAATCAAAATACATAGTTTGCAAAAAAAAAAATAAAAAAAATACACGTATCTCACGAAAGGCGCAACGAGGAAAATTTTAATTGAAATTCAATGGATGGCTTGAAGACTCATGCCTGCAGAGCTGGTTTGCATTTAGGGAGGCTTGACAGTTGCATGGGTTTCCTCCTTATATGTGTGGCCTTCAGCTGGAATCTGAGGTGGCCTGTGCCGCCTGCTGTAGGCCCCATGCTCTCCACACTGCACTAGATAAGCAGTTCTAGGAAGACGGATAGACGCATCACCATTCATAGTTAATTTTCCATTGAACGCCAGCATTCGCAATGCCCTCAGCGCTGGCTGCAATGCCAGCCCAGACACATCACTTTTTAATGCTTCACCAGTCAAGCCACAATGGCAGTTTTTAACACGTGGCAGCAGGCAGGAGCGGATGATCCCTCAGGTCCCTCGTATTTTCTCGTAGGCCCGGAAGCAGGCGTCACCTGCGAGTGTCACCATCATGGCAGAAAGACTCCAGCAGTGCTCCGGTGTAACGGATCTCGGGGAAACATTCTCCCTGCAGCCATTCACAAGTTTGCTTGTGGACACAAAGCTGGGAAAACGATTTACTGTTTCATCTTTTTTAAACTTCTATTAAGATTCGTCATGCTGGCTTTAAATGACTCAATTTCTCCTTAAAGATGTGTTGTCATGTCTCATGACCTTCAGAGGATTCTTTTATGTTACAAAAAGAATATAAAAGTAGCTCATATGCTGTCATATGCTGTCACTGAACAGACACTTAGATGTTTATTCTTGGCAAGAGATTCCAATTTTCAAACAAAGCTAGATTGTTTAAGCCAAAAAACGCATTTGGAGGCAAAATTCTGGGTTTTCAGTAAGTTTAATAACACAAATTTCTCATACAAATGTGCAAAATGTAGCTAGTTTACCAAAAGAGGGTTTTTAACAACATTCTACATTTTGAAAGATTTTTTTTTTCCATTTCAATATATTATTTATGCATTAAGGAAAAAAAGTAAAATATCAAAGTATGCTTTTCGTGATGGGAACTCATGGGGAAAAAATGACTTTAAAAGGCTGTTTAGTTGATTACAACTGTGAAATACTGGTCAGTAGTGCATGTTAACTCATGGTATGTTGTTGGCACCACACAAGTTTGCTGTAATGCAGCGCATCATTGCTGAAATTAAGACTGGAGTTTTCAACTGCTGATATTCCTTCCAGGGTGTACCTCAATCGGTGCAGCCTGGGTAGATTGAGCCCCCCCCCCCCCATGGGTATCTGATTGGAATACTGTACATGTATATAAATTTGTTTTGTTTTCTTTGACTCAACTTTGACACTATGACATACAGTGTTTACTACGATATAAGGACAGAGGAAGTGCTCGCAAAAGTAATTCTCATAAGTTACCACAACATCTGCTTCATGAAGGTTTTATCAGAAATGTGATTCATTAAGCGTAAAATTCTCACATGCTTATGCATGCAAGCAGACCTTCTGAACGCCGTCATGGGATTTATTACAACAGGTTATGCAAGCATGCAGCGGGATTCATTACAGCCTTTTTTTGCCTGTAAGGATACTGCAGGGAGCTGTCTGCAGCAGGCAGCATCTGTGGGACATATGAATATATAACGGAAGCAGAGGGGAATCTGTCCTGCCTGCAGCTCAACACGCAAGCTGATGCTATTGACAGATAGCCTGAAAATGCAGATGATTAGTGCAGGGAAGGTTAGAAAAATGCAACCAATTTTGCATCAGAAACAACTCACTGTCTGTCAAGAAATATATAAATAAAAAAAGCACCTCTAGCTTTGAGAACGTCAGTGAAGGAGTTTTTATGACATCGTCTATGTTTCCATATATCAATAATGTAGGCACAGAATTGAAATTCAGTCAGCCTTAAATGCAAAATTAGTTTGTAATCTAATGGCACTTGGTAACATGCTCCTCTACCTCGAGATATGCAAAGGGCATGAAAATTGAATAAGTTTGTTCTGTCTCTGCCAGGATAATCCAATCTTTGTATGCATGGACAGTGAGGTCCATTAATTACCATAATAACCGGATGACAAGTTATACTTTTCAGATGCTATTATTATAGACTATACCATAATAGCATTGCTCCCAGACAATGCCGTTAACCCATGGATAAAGGACCTGTGAAAAGTTGCCTGAAATATTAGCCCACCTCAGTTTAAATGGTAAATCGTGAATGTTCAATTGCAACACTCTTCTAGGAAAAACGCAGCATCAGCCTCCAAGCCGCCCATCTGCAGAGTTTTGTTTGGTTCATTGGCATGTTTTATGGGATCCTTGTTTTAATCTTTGGGCTTTCATTCACGAAATCTGCTTTATATAGCTACTATAGCAACCGTAAACCCCACAAAGCGTACTGTGCCACACGTTAAGAAATTAAAAACTGGTGTAATTTATACAGTGGATGTCCTGTATGTTTACAGTGTCACATTGCTAACTTGTATATGTGGTAATGGGCTTCCAGGAGATGTGACACCCCCCCGCCCCCCAGGTGAGATAAGTTGTTCTTCAGGACATTTCAAAGCAGAACTTCCTTTCCAAAGAATAAATAAAAAATTAAAGTACTCAAAATAACCTATCAATTCTTACATGGAAAGTAAGTGCGTGTGTGTGTGTGTGTGTGGGGGGGGGGGGGGGTGTGATTGGCAGCCTGACCTGTGAGGCTCAGGAGGCAATTTGAGTTTTTCTTTTAGCTCCCTGTAGAATTCACAGCTACAGACCTGCTTCCTGTCCTTGCCAAGGCCGTGCAAATGCTCCTGTTTCTCTTCTCCTCAAACAGCGTGTTGGCTGCCTCTTCTTTCATCAGTTGAGTAGGACGTTGCTCTTATATAGAGTCGTCCATGGCTTCCAATTCACATGTGCTAGTGATTTTTGGTTGCTTCACACCTCTGGGACCTGGATTCAAATCTCCACC
>JAODKF010000038.1:16160736-16175893 GCA_026779585.1 Mormyrus proboscirostris | reverse complement strand
ATTCATTCCATCACTCAAGACCTCATTTCCTCACTGTCTCACTCATTCATTCCCTCACTCACTTCCTCATTTCCTCAGTCTCACTCATTCATTCCCCCACTCAAGTCCTCATTTCCTCACTCATTCCCTCACTCACTTCCTCATTTCCTCACTGTCTCACTCATTCATTCCCTCACTCACTTCCTCATTTCCTCACTGTCTCACTCATTCATTCCCCCAATCAAGTCCTCATTTCCTCACTGTCTCACTCATTCATTCCCTCACTCTCTTCCTCATTTCCTCACTGTTTCACTCATTCATTTCCTCACCCACTTGCTCCCTCACTCTCTCACTTACTCAGTCAACCAGTTTACCAGTCTCACTAATCCTGATCCAGCAAGCACTCACACATCCACACAGTTTTTACCGTCCTTCTCCCAGAGGTGTGACATGATTAACAATTAAAACAGCCCCCATGTAATTAATGAGTTCTTATTTTTTATTGATGAACTCCTCATTTAATATCTATGCATCCATTCATCCATCCATCTTCCCTCTGCTTGTCCTGGTCAGGGTCGCAGGTCATGATTTAATAAATCAAATTAGCAAAAACCAATAATTTAAACAGAAAAATTACAGATTAACTTTCACACTACAAATAAATGCAGTTGTGCCTTTAAAACATTATTTGCTCCGAATGCAAAAAATCAGCTTTTTCAGAGAGGATGTTGTAAATGCTGTCTTACCAATATTTTATTTTATTGCATAAGTGGGTGATCAAATCAGTCTAGTTTTAAAGACCAAAATAACTGTTAATCATACAGGAATATTAATTAGATCACAGTTAAATTTTCAAGACATCTCTCATTACCACCCATTACACATCATCATTGCCGCTGTGCTATTTTTATCATCCCCGGACCTTTATTTCTACAAAACAGCTTATCTGTGGCGGTCTGACTACTGCCAGGCTGCAGCAGAAGGTGATACCGTGACCACAGTCATTCAGAGGCACGGAGCGGGAGCGAGGGACCATCCACAGCAAGAATCCCCCAAAACATCTGGCAAACAGCTGCGCTTCAGTGAGAGAGCCACACCCAGCTGTGCCTTTAATAAAAACCATTCCAGCGGGGGTCAGAGATCGCACAAGCTGTTCACAAGAATGCGAACAAAGACGAGCATGACAAGTACAGAGAGCAATCATAAAAGGAATATCAGGAAACCTTAAAACGCCATGTTCGAAATGGTTTATTCATATCTCTGTTTACCAGATATGGAGCTTCCTGTGGTTATTTTTTTCTTAATTTTTGTGTTTATATTCTTGATTGGCAGGTAACCTAATGAGGAATAATGATTTTTTGAAGTTCTTTTGTTATTCACCAACATACTGTATAAGAACTTAGTAAAAGAAAGCTCATAGAAGCTGTATTATTTGCTCTGTGCCTTGCTTAATGAAACTCAAGGTGCGCAAAGCCCACACTGTCTCCCTATGGCAGACATCGAGCATTATCATATTAATGCATTGTCTTTTGGCTCAATGACTAAAGCAAATGCAGACTCCTTTACGCATCCGGAGGACATATACTGTACAATGCTCTGCAATTCAAATTAACATAAAAAATATACAAAAGAAATCTGTAATAGATATTTTTCAGTTTTCTTTTTTCAATTTTAGGCTGTAATCAATAGTGAAAATCAAGCATGAATTTAGAACCTGACTATCAGGGATCTGCTTGCCACCTCAACTTCGCACAAATACAAAGACTCTTTAACCTTTCCTACATACAAATTATATTAATGATATTTTAAATCATATACTGTTGGGCCTACTTTTACTATAGACATATGAAGCTGCTTTGTTTACTGCCTACTGTTCATTATGGTCAGGATGGTTATAGCATTTATTTCTGTGTAATGCTTTGAGTTCAGAATTACTAAAATTATTAAATTATCAAATGATAAAAGTCTGCCTTTGTGCTATACTGTAGTTAGTCTGTCTGAACTCCGTTATGTGTCGTTTTGATGCTCATTACCAAATTGTACATAAGGGTTACTTGAGTATGTAGCTTTGACAAAGTCCTCCTGTAACCATTGAAACAGACCAGCACCCTGGTAAAAGACCTTGTGGTAAAACATGCTAGCTTTGGATAGTTCCCTTATTCATACCTAAATAAGAGCTGCAATTTGCCACAAGCACAAAAGCCTGCGCTCAACCACAGTAACTCTAGAGAGTATTTAACGTGGACATTGGCGAGAACCCGACGGCAGTCATGCATTCATAGTTAATACCGACGCTTAAGCAGCTCGATGCAAAATGCAGCAGCTCGATGCTAAATAGCCAAACCTCTCATTCACCGCTGCCTGCTGCCCAGAACCATCTGGTCCTGTGCTCACAGACCACTGACTGTACCCAAAAAATTGACCTTGCAGCATTATCCAGAGATAGGGTCCAGCACCTTAGCCACATCCAGTCCTCTGCATCCAATTCTCTTCTCACTGACCTTCTTCCTGCAACCGAATCATCAGTTCATAGTTGCCAAACCACAGCCATTATCTCCTGTGAGAGACTTTCATAAAACTTACAGGGATGGCCCGCAATTTATATACACATAGAAACAGTTTTATTATTTTCAAACGTTTCTTTATTGTCTTCCTCACAGCTGTCAGAGAATGCAATATACTTTTTTATTTTATTTTTTCCCTGCTAGCTTATTTGTTTTGTTATTTGATTCCCTGTGGGAAACCAGCTGTAGACTCGTAACAACAGACCCGAGAAATCTTATTGATTGAGAAACGTTTGAGGGAGCGAGATATCTATGCTGCGCTTGCTCTGCCAACTGTGTCATCACCTAATCCGAAGCTCCCAAAAGTCGCTATATGTGGGATACAATAAGGTTACAGGACAATAACACGCTCGTAGCCCCTTGAAGGGCATGTGACAATTAACTTGAGCCGACTGCACGCTCCACAGACACAGACATGCCAGCGCTGACAACCCGCGTCTCTTTTCTGGTCAGCCAGGTATTAGGCCCCGTTGGGACTGCAAAATGCAGTGTCAACCAGGAGATCTCGGGGGAAAGAGCTGCGAGTCCTCATCCACAACAGACGGGGCCGCTAAGAAATGGAAAACAACAAGCGCGAGAGGCCCTGAGTTCTGATTTAGCCTTAGCCGGACCCCTTCGGTATCTTGGCACCGACAGGCGCGGCTGGATGCTAACGCGAAGGAAATGAGATCTCAGCGGAGCCAACATTTAAAAGTGATGGCGTTACCAAAAGAGTGCAGGATGCAAGCTCTCTAACAGGGCTACAATAGAAATGTGATACAGATGTTCTACTTGTGAGTTCTGAAGAACAATACCGGGAATGCCAGAGGGAGACAGGCAGGATTATGCCTGAGCATAACTCAGAACTACATAACTCACTCAGTGGGAATACAGAGGAAACCGTTGTACAGTTTGGGAAAGAAGCAAGAAAAAAAATCACTTGTATGGATAGAGTCACTGTGTGATTCATCCATATTGCAAACGCTTACTCTGAACAGGGTTCCAGAGGTGCCAGGAGCCTTTCCCAGGCAGCAGAGGGCAGGGGTGTGGCTTGGATGGCAGGACTTCAGATTACCCAGAGGAAACCCTCAAAAAACACGAGAACATGCAAACTTCAGGCACACACAGAACAAGGGTGGAAGCCAGTACTAGAATAGAGGGGCTACGCAGCTAACATTTTTACGTTCTGGGAACATTTACCGAATGTTACAATAGAGGTATGGAAACATTCAAAGTATCCAGTTTCCTGATGTTCCAAGACATCAGGGAGAACTACAAGTACAACTACGGCTAATAATAGAAAGGCAAATGAAGGGTATGGGTGGGCAGTTGGTAACGCTGTCATCTTACACATCACTGGTCATAAGCTCAAGGTTGGATGATACATTCTCAATATACACATATAGCACTTTTAGAAAATAATGTCTTATTATAAAACAAAATTTTTTCAACATTAATTGCATCAAGAGGGTGTTCAGGTAATACTGTCATTGTGCGAACATTAACAGAACCTTTGTTAAAATGTAAAATGTGAAAAATAATGTTCCATTAATGTTACAGTAAGAACGTTCTCTGCCAAATCTGAGAGGACCATCACATAACTTTGGCTGAAATTCGGGGAACGGTCCCTGTTTAGCTGGGTACCCACTGAGTTAGCATGCCACCCTCACTGTTTCCCTATGTGGAGTTGGCATTGTCCCCTGTGCCCATGTGGGTTTCCTCCCAACATCAGTTTAGGATGATCTCCCTGTATGGGTCTGCACCCTGTGACGGGCTGCCGTCCCGTCTGGGGTGTCTGCTGTGCTATAGTTCCTGGGGCATTCTTAGGAAAAGTAACTATTTTACTGTAAGAGGAATTATTGAACATGGCTGGGTGAAGCTCTATCTTATTTTCATGTGCTGTCTTTTCTGAAATTCCCGGTCCGTATCTTAAAAGGGAAATCTGGACCTCACCGTTCAAAAGGTTGAATGGTAAGAACAGTAGAACAAGGGCCTTGCTTACTGGGCTGGACGTGAACAGCACAACATTTTTGTTGTCCAGAGTGACGTACCAGTGAAACAGATAATATTTCACAAGTGTACAGCTGTCAAGGAGCCAACTTAGGTATACATGCTGTTAGGGTAACTTCCCAGTGACTAACCGATAACAAGTGCAGGAAATCTGAACAGGAGCTACACGAAATTCAGCTAAAAGCTACCATCAGAAAAAGGTGCTTGGATAGCACCAAGAGAATCTATTAGGAACTAAGTCTAAGTGCAAGATACCGGAACAGGGCATCGAGCAGCACCAAGCGAAACCATTTCAGTGGAACAGCTGACAAAGACGGAGAGCCAGAGGGATTAGTTGAGGTGTTCTGGGAAGAGATGGGTCTTACGACATTTCTTTACATAAGGATTGCTGTACAGTGTGAGCAAGGGTCAGCAGGGGCTGCGAACCAAGGCCACGGTTAACGATTATGAGACACTTTCTGGGTCTTTGGAGTCGTGGGCAGGTTGCCAGGGAAGAGAATGCACCCCTCCCCTCGAGTTATTTTCCCTTCCGTTAGCAGGTGCCCGCTGGCCTCTCATGTGGGGAGTTAAAAAAGGTACGGCTGAATAAGTACATAGAACAGCTTGCATGGTAACCATTACCTGAAGCGTTCGCTTCGACTCTTAGGATTAGAGCTCCACTCAGACGCTCTGGCAATCTGAGGAAGACGCATGAGCAAAATCCACCATGTGTAAATTTTTCATATTATACCATTTATCTATGTTCTTTTTAACTAAAGCAATAAATTATGTTCTATCATAGTGCCTTTTCCACTGGAAATGTATGTGATAAGGAACTTCATTATTTCTGTTTCACATCGAAATCTTGCACTTTTAATTCACATTTCTGGATGTTTCAGTGATAGTTACCCTAATAGGACATCTAATTAAAAATTAAAACTTAAATCATTCTGTGCCATCTTATTTGTGCCACAAAGAAACTTTATTGAAAAGACAAATATTATAAGGAAGCAATAAAATAATATCTTAAGAAAAGTAAAACATTGTAAAACTTAGGCAGACTCTGGGGTAGGATGTTCATATAATGGCTTGTTTAAAAAAGTTGGTGCAAGATAAAATCCTTTAACTGTGCACCAAGTTTATTACCAAAAGTCTTGTTTCCAAAAATCTCATCCATACTTTCACACTTTTTAAAGGAATTTATACTTTTTTACTCAATAAAAAGTTTTATGTAGCTCATGTAGTTAAGGATCTAATCCCATGCCCAGAAGGTTGTGAGTTTGATCCCCTTGGCCATCAGAGTAATCGTATCACCACTGGGCCCTTGATCAAGGCCCTCAACGCTCCGGAATGGTAGCTAAACCTACTCCATGCTACTGCTGCATATATATATTTTTTTTTATGAACTATATTAGCCGAAGAAGCACCTTAAATCAACAGCTCTGTATAATACAGTTTCCAGGTATTGTTCTGTATATTCAATTCTGAGCATTACATGACCAAACTGGAATATAAATGAACTTAAAGTTCCAACATTATGATAGGAACAATTTATCACTCCCGGCAGTAATTAGCAGAAACGGTGCAGACAGGAAAAAAAAAATCAGGCTGATAAGTTCAATGCTACTTTAAGTCAACCCAAAATAATAATAATAATAAAAAAAAGATCATTTAATAACTGTTTATCCAATTAGAGCCCCAGATATTCAGAGCTGGTTCCAGGAAGCACTGAGCTCACAGCGGGCTACATCCCATTCATTAAATGGTACTCAAACGTATACACTGAGAACGATTCGGGATAACAAATTCGCAGAATCGCCGCGTTTTTGGCGCGGGGGAGGAAAAGCAGGGAGGACATGCAGATAGAGGGAGATCTTATAACTGCAGAGAGATTTTTAGTCAGGTTACATTAGCAAGTCACAGTACAACTCAAACCAGTTGGCCACATAATACTTAAAAAATAATGAAATAGTATGACAAATATAAACATTAACAGAGGAACATAAATTGCTCAACTAGAAGTATATGCCAGACAATACTTTTGGCCGTTAACTACTTTTGACAGCAATAGGAAATAAATTAAATTCCCGACAAAATATCTTGGAGCAAGCTCGACTTTATGGCAACTCAAAAAAATAAAAGTTTAATCGTAAAAGTCAAAGAAGACTAGATGGTTAGGTGATGCAAATCAGCCTCTCATTAAAACTCTGGATTCAATGCAGGAAATCTTATCTTTGGGGGTTTTGCTCTGCCAACTTGCCACACATCCCTGTAAACAATTATCTGGCATTTCCAAGACACACTATTCGCTGAAGGTTAGCAATGGAGATAAGTTCCATTTTCAATGCCAGTGCAATGCTGCTCCATCAGGATGTGGTATTTAGAAAATAATGCTGAAGCAAAAGCCAATTATCACTTCACTTCATACTTATTTGCGCTGTATGACTGTTTCAGGTTCTTTTTCGTTGATTAAATCATTTTATTCCTAAAGTGTTACTATACTATGCAGGGGTTCTAAAATTGTCTAAAATTGTAACTGAATATGTTGCCTGGATCTTAAGTGGGAATTCTGCCCACTGATAGAGTGACATCTCCAGGATGTCTTCTGTCAGGTTCCCTTTAGTTTAACTTCATTTAATATTATTAATTCCGAGAGTGAATTTATGACACATCAAATGGAGATCTGTCCATATGACATAAACTGTACATCCTGGTCAGCAGCAGAAGAGCCTATCCCAGCACCATGAGAGAGCCTATCCCAGCAGCATGAGAGAGCCTATCCCAGCAGCATGAGAGAGCCTATCCCAGCACCATGAGAGAGCCTATCCCAGCAGCATGAGAGAGCCTATCCCAGCACCATGAGAGAGCCTATCCCAGCAGCATGAGAGAGCCTATCCCAGCACCAAGGGAGAGCCTATCCCTGCACCATGAGAGAGCCTATCCCAGCAGCATGAGAGAGCCTATCCCAGTAGCATGTGCACAAGGATGGGATACACCCTTGGTGGGATGTTAGTCTATTACAGGGCACACTCACACTCTATGAGAAATTCTAGAGAAGTCAATTACCTTAACTGCACTAGGAAACAAAGGATCTCGAGGAAACTCACACGACACACAGAGAACATGCAACAGTGTCTCACACACACAGACTGGGAGAATTCAAACCCTCGACTCTGTAGGGGTGAGACAGCAGCACTTCTCACCATCCCACCTGTAACATATGACAAAACATGAAGAATGAATCATATTTTAGCCCTTTTAAATTTCTTTTTTTTATTACACTTTTATTTTAAGAATATAAATGAATAGCTTTAATGTAAGAAAAGTAACCAATGTCAAATCATTCCGCTGAAGCATAGAGGATTAAGTTTTGTATTTATATTTCTAATCATAAAAATGAAGACCAGCACTCGCTCTCTTCAATTTAAGCTACAGCCTTTTGATTTAAACAGCGAAGGTAACTCGCAGAAAACAATCATATCTTCCACAGTTACAGAACCTGCCCGTGAAGGCATCTGAAAATTCACCTTCTCAGAATTTTGTTTTTTTTTTTTATTCCTTTAGCAGACGCTTGTATCCAAAGTGATGTACATTGCCGAAAGAATGCATTCCCTGGAGAAACTAGGGGTTAAGGGTCTTGCTCAAATGCCCGACAACTGATTCTGGGATTGGAGCCAGCAACCTTCCGTTTACAGTACAGCTTCTTGAGCTCACTGAGTCACATTCTGCACCCTAGACCTCCAACCCAACCTTCTCCCCCTCAAGGACTTGCCCCCCCAACTTTATAAATCTGTGTCCCTTTCATTCATGTTCTGATGGTAGGTATCTAACCTCAGACCTGGTAGTGAAATTGTTAGATCCGGTTTCCATTTTCCACGTAACATAAGCCACAAATGCTATGTTCTGGACATCTTCTGCAGTGGATTGAGGGTAATTGGATTCCAAGGTTCACTGGTGCTTGAGCAGGCAGTGGAGATGTGGTTCATCAAAAACCTTATTTCAATGTCTCTTTTCCTGCAGGTGTTTCACACACCTGACCATAGTACATTGACAGTTTAAATGATGCCGTCGTTCCACGTTGACTTGATACCGCATGCTCTCCGCTAAAGGGAAGCTTGGCCATGATTAGCGGCTGTTTTTGGACCTTTGTGTATGTGAAGGCTTGATAAGAAGACTCTTGGAGATGATGCTGATGTAGCTGCCCGTGTAGGTGTCTCTCAGAGGCACCTTGCTGCCTTCCAGGCATGCAGTGTGCAGGAGGATCTTAAAGAATTGGTGTAATGTGAGGGAAGCCAGAATGCTGAGCTTTCCAGAGGAATATGTGGGAACAGAAACCTGCTTTCATGCTGGAAAAATGTGCATTGCCGGTCTATACCATTCTTACCTTTCGGATATTCGCCCCCTTCAGAAACTCAAAGAAAAGCGAAAGGGTAACATATCGGATTATACAGAATATTGATTGATATTGCTTAATAGTAGGTAAACTCTTCAGATCAAAGACGTGTGTATTTTTCACTGAAAAGTATTTGAAGTGATAAAACATAGGGCACATTACAGTATCAGTGGTTATGCTACATCGTTGGCATTTTACCCAAAGTGAAAATTGCCTGTTATGAAACGTACATAACACTATACCATGGAGCTTTTTGGTGTTATTTGTCCAAGAAAAAAAAAGGCTGACACAAAATAAGTATAATATTAATCATTTATAATCAATAATTACAAATATAAACTTAGAATCATAAACTTTTGAGGCATTAATATTATTTTTATTTAAGGTGCTTGACCAAGAAGAAGCAATAAACAGCAAATTTATTCAAAATGTAACATTTAGCTCTCAAAACTACAGTTGAATGGTGTTGTTATTCTGTTATTACATTTAGAGTTTTCATGTTTTACATAAGCACCTAAGTTAGTAATTGAATTAATTCTATTATAAAGCATGTATACTAGTATACATTCTACAGTATAGATTCCACAGTATGCTATCTACAGTACACATACAAACAATATTGCAGTAAGCTACAGTTTGTTTGGACCTGGTGTGGTAGGACATTGTGATTTATGAGAATGGCGACATATAGATACATGGAAGGTATGTGGCCGTATGGGTGTACAGTATATCGAAAGGTTACCTAACAAAAACATTGTCAAAACATAGATTTCACAGTACACTGCAGAAAATCACCACTGCCGCATAATGTTTTCATATATCATGTCAGTGCATCATGCTATGACAGATGCCACAGTAGCAACTGTTTTCATAAACTGTCATGAGTTGCCATAGTTTATGACAATGCTATGAATACTATGAATGGTTACGGAAAATGTGTTTATAGACTGAATATAACGCAAGTGTTTCTGCTATATTTTTCATGTTGAAATTAGCAGCTTACACAGATTTATCCATATGGGGTAACAGAATATGTGTCATGCTGGATGGCTGTCCTGGGATACTGTTTCTTCCTAAGGGAACAAATATGTGCTGATTGTCCTATGAATATTAAAATATGAATGTGTTTTGTCTCATTAGGGAGTTCACAGATGTAGCTATCTTGTACTGGTAGGTTAAAAAGCCAACTTCTAAATTTAACTACAGTTTATATTAGTGAAGTACTTCATTATTCATTCGAAATGGGGGAATTGATTTTGATTGTTAGCAGTTTTAATGTTTTTAGAGGTTTGTTGGCATTACAATAGCTTGCAAACTCTAAATCAGATAAAAGATTAAAAATCCATAGAACTCTATGATGGGGGACAGGGGTTTGTCGATATGTGACGATTAGGAAATTAATTTGTGTAGGTTGTGCTTTATTACCAGCCATATAATCTGAGTTCTATTTTCCTTTGAGCCCCCTTGGAGACGAGAGACATATCTGTGTCTTTTTATCTCTGCGTGTGCTGTCTGTGATTTTCATATGTTTTTTATTGTTTGTTTGTTTCTTTTTTTTTAATACAACCAGACATTGTCCAGAAAAACAGGAAAACCCTACTAAAGGATTAAGGATGCCAGTTTTTCAAGCACTCCTTAAAAACTGAGCCTCATGAATAAAAATGATGCTTTTTAGCTGGTCTTTTAAAACCCTTAAAAAGGAATGCTTTACCTCTTTACAGTAATGAACAATCAAACAGCAAAGCTGAGCGGTGAAAAAGCTGCTTAATGAGGCTTAATATTTTGAATATGTACATATTTATTGTTGTGCCTCACAGACCAATGTCTAGTCAACTATGGTACTAGAGTCACAAACTGTTCATTCCCCATTCATCATATACTAATAAACATTCAGCACTCCCACATTTCAATAGCTGCTTAAAATAAATCTTGAAGGACAAAGACAAAGCTTTGTAATTCCACGTTTTTGTTTTTATTTATTTATTTTTAATTTTAATGCCATTTTGCAGGTGCCATTATGCTGCCTCACCTGTTCCATTATAAACGTAAATATTTATCCGAGCACCAGTAATGACTTCAAAGCCTCTCAGTAAACCGTAACAGTTTTGCTGATTAGCTTTAGCTTTTCACGCTAAATCTCCCTCTGTCTCGAATGGCCCTCAGGATCATTTAGTCACTTTTGACAAACGCCGTGACTTGGCCATGTGTCAGTAACCGTGGCGCTTGTGCTGATCATTTCTTGTCATTTGACACAAGCACCGTAAAAAGGTTATTAGTACTATGAGATCTCAATATATTGTGCTTTGCCACAGTAACCTGCAATATATGCTTTCAAGGATATTTATTCTAAAAATGTTATTAACTGTAAAAACAATTGATTGCATGTGTCATGGATCCGAGCGGGTTTGCAGCATAGCGCAGGAAGAAATGTGGACGACCCGCTTGCGGCTCAAAGAACAGCGGTCTGTACTACGAAGCGGGGTTACTGGCTTATCGGGGTAACTTGTCTGATTTACGGTAGTCTGGGCAAAATGTAAGTAAACAAATATGAAGTCTAGTTTAAACTGTGGTACCTTAAACCCGACAAGTTACCCCGATAAGTCAGTAACCCCGCTTTGTAATACAGGCCACAGGAGTTTATTTAATGAAACAGAAAACACAATGAACACTACAAAACCGAATGGACCACAAGGGGTCAAAAACTAAAGGGGATAAACAAAGAAGACATTTGCAAAGGGGTCAAGACAGGCAGGCTACAAACAGAATATTCCAAACTACAGTAACATCCAACTATCACAAACAATGAACCACTGGAGATTAAAACTCAGGCAGGAACTTAAATACAAAAACTGAACAGGGTAATGACAAGCAGGAGTGAAACAGACAATTAACCAATAGGGGAAGACGCAGGACAAGGAGCAATCAGGAAAACACAAGGGCAGGAACAAGAACGGGCAACAGGTGAAACTAATTAACTCAGGGAACTGAACAGGGAAACTAAGAACTAACGAAGGAAACAGGGAAGCGGAAACTAACACAGGGGAAAACAGACAGTTAGAAACACAAGCACGGGCATGAAGAATTTAATCAAAACCAAATATAAATCAGAAGACACAGGAACTAGATAAACTCATACAATGAAACACTAGGGAACAAAATACAAAAACAGAGGAGGCAGGATTCGAACACACGACAAAAGGGATTTACAGGTAGCCATGCAGCTAACAGGCAACAAGGGAAACACAAAGACTGACGGGATGACCGGCAATGCCTGTTGGCCAAACAGGGAAGGGACACAGAAGACTGAGACGACAGGGGCTGACCCTGACAACATGACCCATTTAAGCACTTAAAATATGTAGCATTGAGATGGAGCCTTAGTGAAAGGTAAGATAGCAGCTTTAGAAGCACTGTGTCTTAATATTTTCTTCTGCTGCTTCTCCTTCTCAAGATTGATCTTAGAGAAAGTATTATCTTGAAATAGGTGTGTAGGTTGGGAATACGCAGCTCACAGCCCACACAATTATAGCGAGTCTTTATGGAGCTGTAAGAGTTTGAAAATACTGAGCAATGATGACACTGGCCTGGGTGTAGGTGTTGTGCTTCAAATGCGAGAAAAAAAGGCTGATAGTAATCAGCTTGTTAAATTCCACCTTTGAGGCTTGTGTGAAGGAGATTGTATATGGATGTGATAACAAACAAAGCGTGTGTGCTGTCTGCCTGATGTGTGTGTGTGCAATTTTCAAGAACGTCAGTCTGTGTTCTAAATCAGTGAATACCACTGAGCATTAGTAATGTTTATGCAACACAAAACAAAATGCAATAGCCCTTTGAATAGCAAAAAAAATCTGCTGGTGGCAAAGAAGGATTAGGAGACACCAGTACCAGTACCAGTATTGGCATCGTCACCAATACCATGCTCACGTCCTCATTCTCGTCCTTGTGACGATGAGTGCTTCTGAATATGCATATTTGACTGTATTTGTGTTCAGCGCTTACCTGTTTTATGTCATGGTCCACTGCTGAAGACCAGTTCAAGTGCCATGAACAAATTTATATTGATGTGGAACCTTGTTCTGGTCATTTTTCAGACTCTATCATAAGTGATCTACCAAACTAAAATGTTTTCCCATTATTGCAAGTCTTCAAATGCGGCCTAATGTAACATAACTGTAAGTCATCTCATTTGTATGATACTTGCAAGATGATTGTGTGTCACTTACATTGATTTCATACATATAATGAATGAAGCAACTTCTTCAAAATGGCATTGTGCTCTATGCCTATTGGCATATAGCTAGAAACTCGCCAGTAATGTCTAATAAATACACATCTTTGGGTTGCATCCTTGCCAAACAGGACAATCCCATAATTCATTGCGTCCAAGGATCATTCATGGGAGGAAGTCAGCAAGATGGGTCACAAGTAATATCTTTGCGTTCTTGGTATTGAGAAAACACTCAATGTGCCGATGCCTGTATCCAATAGCACATACAGTAATAACATATCGATGATGCAAATGACAAGCAAAATAAATGAGAGAAAATATCTGTGATGTGGAAATACTAAAATCGTACCAGACTGCAAACTGTGCTGTACTAAACTATCAAGAGGAGGTTTGAAAAACTGCCACCAGCAGCAACACTCTGCAACAACCAAACGTGTAGCAAACACTAACATTGAAAGAGGAAAATGTCAAGTGATAAACAATGGAAAAAAAAAATGAAACTGCTACCCAGTATTGATCATGCACAATGTCGTAACGTAATACTTTCTGAAATGGTATTCCATATAAAAAGCTTGTGAACCACTGCTTTAGAGGTTTCAGAGTAAACTCTTTTAAAATCATAATTAACCTGTTGATCCATCGTTTTCCACAGAGACTGAAAAATGATGATCAGCAGTGATTAGCCCCAATTCCCGATGGCGAGACTTAATGCCGGCTGTTTAGTGGACTGCGTATATTGTTTTGGTCAGGCTTTCCCATTTTAACTGCCCTGCTTGGTGAAGTGGTGGGGGTTTCAATATTTGTAAGTCAAAATATTACATATTATTTTTTTAGACATGGTGCAGTCCCAACTGGTGGTGGTATCGGTGAGTACCAGAAAGAGAGAATCAGTACTCATACTTGGTATTGAAAAAAAAATGGTATCGTGCATCCCTAAAGAAAGATGCCACATCTATATGCCACAACAAGGGGGAAGAGCACAGATGCCTTTCAAAGCGGCTCCTCGTCCTGCTTGAGAAAACTGTCCGATAAATACAATAGATGTAACATTGGCTTAGGCGTTATAATACAGAGAGCCAAGCCTGACGGGGTGACAACCTCCCAGGAGCTGGAAGCTACCACTCAGTTAATAGCAATAAGTGAAACATTTATCTGGATCAGCCAGTGAAAAGTGGAATTTGGCATAACGGGGTGCTTCTTTTCTTAGAGTAAAATGTCCCTTAAAAATGTACAGCAAGTGGATTCCAGAGAATAGAATTTTATTTTTTTTCACTGCAAAGCAATTTACAATTACTCTCATATTTGACTCTGTATTTCAATTTAGGCTGAGAATAAGTACAAGAATTATGAAGTACAGCTGGAGAGACAACCATAGAAATATAAAGGATCCTTCCTGTAGTTATTGTTCAGGCCTATGAAGTAGAGCCCTTCATGCAAAACTGCTATAGCTCAGTTACATTTCTGCGGCACTCAGGCTGGGATTTGTACTTTGACTAGGCAACTACAGAGCTATAACAGCTACTACAGAAGCTGTAACAGCTACTACAGAGCCGTAAAGGCTACTACAGAAGCTGTAACAGCTACTACAGAGCTGTAAAGGCTACTACAGGAGCTGTAACGGCTACTACAGAGCTGTAGCAGTTCTGCATTCTGCCATGGACTTGCAGGGGCGGTGCAGTGATGAGCACGGTGATTAGCTTCTCCGGGACCTGGGTCTGAGTATCTGGTAGGGTTCCATGTGTGGAGTTTGCATGTTCTCCTTGTGTAATCGTGGGGTTTCTTCTGGGTACTCTAGTGCCCCCCCCCCCATACTCCAAACACATGTGGAGGCTAATTTGAGTTACCACACTGCCCATGGGTGTGTTTGTGTGAGTGTGCCCTGTAATGGGTTGGCACCCTATCCTGTGTTGTTCCCTGCCTTGTGCCCTGTAATGGGTTGGCACCCTATCCTGGGTTGTTCCCTGCCTTGTGCCCTGTGATGGGTTGGCGCCCCATCCTGGGCTGTTCCCTGCCTTGTGCCCTGTG
>JAODKF010000038.1:16120913-16147743 GCA_026779585.1 Mormyrus proboscirostris | reverse complement strand
CAGTTTAGCAATTTATCATTCATATGGTGATGGGCTGCATCAAAATTAAGAATAAATGACAAGTTTCGTTTTAATTATATGATGCTGGTCAATTTAAAAACTCCCTAGATACTGAGATTTGTAATGTTTAAGCTAATCAAGGGGGTGGGGCACCACTTTACTGACTCCATCAGCATCCTCCCCATCTCAACAAGTTCTCAGCAAACATTGTAACAATGTGATGTCACAACCTCTCCTTTGGCTCTATTCTCAGCGCCTCCATTATTTATTACAAAGTTAAAGAAGAAAGTGATTGAGAATGCAAGAAATGCAAGAAAATGCATATGTCATTAGAGTGTTTTTATTTATGCGGCACCTAGTGGCAAAGCGTAAAAGCCAAGAGAGTACACGCTAAAGGAGAACCTGGGACAGATATACAATCTCTATACTAAATGCTGCATCTTATTAAAATAAGTTTTATCCATCCAGCTTCCAGCCGTTTATCGCCTATAGGCGCAGTACGATCACATACTATAAATAATTTATTAATGCCAGTTTACCAAACTGAGGAAACCAGAGTACGCAGCGGAAACTCAAGCAGCACAGGAAGAGACTGCAAATCCGTCAGGCTGGCAGTGGTCCGTTTGGGTGGGCAGATGATCCATTGGGTTGGGCACCCATTGTCACGCACCAATATACACAATGGAACCCCCAACATCAACCTCCCCTTTGATAATGTATCCATTTAAAAAACAATTTCACTCTATTATCCATTTTTTCTTTTGTCAAGCATTAGCATTTGTTTAATCTGCTATCATCAAGGAACCCGAAATGTAGCGGAGCAGAAATGCAAGCAAGAGTAGCTTTATTATCCACTTAAAAAAAGAGAAAAGGGGGAAATGCTCCTTTGGGAAAAACATAATTTAAGGCCCACAAACAAAAACCCCCCTTTTCCACTCTCCTTTTGTTCTCCCGCACCACAGAAGGACGTAAATGACTCTTGTTAATTGAGCACAACTGAGCGTGATTGAGGCCTAATGAGTCCCCCCACAGGTGAGCCTGCTGGGTAGCAGCGGGGAGGCGTGGCACCGCTGGGCGGGGGGGCGGGGCCCTGCCTGATGTGCGCCGCCAGGGTTCGCGCGTTTCCCAAAAAATTAAAAATAAATAAATAAATTAGCATGCTGTCAGTCCATTAAAAATGGCACATACGCATTTTAATTTTCTCATTGACAGCAAGATATTAGTTGCAGCCTGGAGAAAAAATGATGGACTCCCAGCTTGAAGTTTCAGAAGTGACCAAAATCATCATTTATCTGCAATGGTGTATTGTGGTAATAGCTAGCAATGAATGTGCGTTGTGTATGCCAACTTGACCTGGGCCATATGGAGGACACACCATACGCCTTTCAGGGCAATGAAGAAATGAATCCAAACCATCCATCTGCCCATCCTCCAATCATATAATCAGTACAGCCATAGGAATCACCTGGAACCTATCTGTAGCCACCCTGCACACTGTAGACCTCAGTTTCTCAGACTGGTCCTTGGAGAGCCCCAGCCAGTACATGTTTTTGCTCCTACCAGGAGCTGGGAGGGAGCAAAAATGTGGACCGTTTGGGAGTCGCCGAGGACTGGATTGAGAAATACTGCCCTAGACAGGATGCCAGTCCATTGGAAAGCACAGGCGTGCACACACTCATAAGGTATTGGCAATTCAAAGTCACCGATTCATATAACTGCGTGTTATTAACTGTGTGAGAAAATCCAAACAGCATGCAAACGATGCAGACCTCCACAGCACAAGGTGTGAGGCTACAGTGCTGCCTAACCCCCACCCTAATGCTTATCCAGCCCACTGCTGCATTTTTACTGCTTTCATCAACTCTCTTTACATCTTTTCATTCTAGCTCTTTTTTTCCCCTCGGCCTCATCCAAATAACCAAAAAATACCCCATTAACTACCGCAAGTACAGCTGAAATATTTTACCTCGATTAAAGGACGGTCAGGCATGAGTGACAGCTGCTTCACGTAGCTCAAAATGGCATTCATTTCAAGTATCACTTCTGATTGGCAATTACCCCCCCCCCCCCCTCCTGCCCCGCCATGACCTAATTTAAAAGCGAGGAACAGCACGGAATATATCTTAAAGGAACGGCGAGACGTTGACATGACTTAGTGCTACTTTTGTGGTATGGAGGACCTATGGAAATGAACAAAGTAGAGAGTGAGCGAGAAGGCACAGAGGCCCCGAAGAGGACTTCTGCACCAATTATGTTCTTATAGATTAATGTGAGCTCATGCTCACATCGTTGCCGCATTGGTCATTACAGATGCAAATCCCTGTCGCTGTGGTGTTTAGCTGCACCTGTTCTCATTTTCATTCCTGGCTGCACACGGGCAATAGAGGAGGCACAAATCAAGTCCGATGTGAAAGGGCCAGACAGGGCGCGCCGCTCTCCTTGTATACAACGAAGAGGGTTGTTCAGTCATAAGTCAACTCCCGGATTTTGTCCTCTAACAAATTTTGAGAGGGTCTTTCCTTCTGGGTTGCCTACCTGATAGGGGACTGAGTGAATGTTTGCTACATTTTACACCCTGTGTGTGTGTGTGTGTGTATGTGTGTTATATATATATAATTTGGGATTATGCAACTCGTTTTCTTTGCATAGGGTATTACATTAAAATGCCTTATCTCTTCTGCCTAAAGCCAGGGCAAATACTGTACTGCATTACATACAGGATGTGCGCATTTACTTAGGGGTGTTAAATAGATATTAAGAATTATACCCACGTTAATCTTTGGAGCAGAAGTGTTTTATGTCCACAGTAAGAGGGAATTTAACCCTGTCTCATAACTGTGTGTATAAGTCGACGTGGCAGTTTTATTACACAGGAAAGCCGCCTATATATCACATCTAACCTTCACATATCCCTATCATGCAAATGTGTTTGCATAAGTTTGGAATTAGTATATACAGAAATAATACCCGAAGATAAAATATTGATCATATAAGTGAATGTATAAATGAACTAAGAACCTTAATTAGTATATCCATGACATTTTAATTTGACAAGCTTAGAAGGCATTACACTTGGTTTGATTATCAAATATTTATACAGCTTTGGCTTTACCTCTCATAAGTAATGGGACAGAAATGCTCGTATTAAAGGAGGATTATGCAACGGCAATGCGGGAGATTCATGCTCATTAGCAAAAAATGCAAAAGTGTCAAATGTAGTGGATGATGTGAAAATGCAAGGGCTTGCATGGGATATGAGATCCTATGTGCAGTTGTGGATAACTGGGATCCATGAAAAGGATTCAGAATCAATTTCGTCTTATAATAGGTCACCTTTATTTATGGGTGTTATCTAACAGCATGTGTCATTTTGTGTTCTGGAATCTGGAATCGAATCAGTACTACGTACTGCATTGTCTTCTCTCAGCAGCTTTCTGTGATGCGCACAAATGTCATTGGCAGAGAGATGTGTATCTATTGTTCGGAGATAAAATATTTTATCATGCATTAAATCCCACTAGAGCTTAAAAAAGAAAAAAACAAGTTGAACAATTGGAACAGTATTCAATTGCTTTATGTTAAATTGAATGACATGTAAAACTTAAAAAAACTATTCTCCTGAAGTGCCCATGCCTTGTCATCTTTGCAGCTTAGGTTGGGCTCACTGGGAAGTTTTCATGGGAAAAGGGAGACTTTCACTGATCAGCTATAACCAGTACAGCTCTGTCCCATGGAGCAATGGACTCACATGACCTCTGAAGCAGTGTGAAATACAGTGGGGTTTGGGGGGATGACACCCCCGATTAAACCATGAGACCCCCTGAAAGCCTCAAAAGCAAAATTTTGAGGGGGTCTCAAGATTGGTATTGTGCAACAATAGGGAGATGGGACCCCCCACCGAATATTGACCGGTATTTCACACAATGCTCTGATGGTGTGGACATTGGGACCCCCCCGAATATTGACTGGTATTTCTCACACTGCTCTGATGGTTCAAAGATGGGGACCACCCCAAATATTGATGGGTATTTCGCACTCTGCTCTGATGGGGACCCCCCTGAATATTGACGGGTATTTTGCACACTGCTCTGATGGTGCGGAGATAGGGACCCCCCTGAATATTGACGGGTATTTCGCACACTGCTCTGATGGTGCAGAGATAGGGACCCCCCTGAATATTGACGGGTATTTCGCACACTGGTCTGAAGGTGCCCTGTGGTATCTGGCACCAAGGCGTTAGCAGCAGATCCTTTAAATCCCGTAAGTTGTGAAATGGGGCCTCCATGGATCAGACTTGTTTGTCCAGCACATCCCACAGCTCAGCTGGATTGAGATCTGGGGAATTTGAAGTCAAGACATTGATCGTTTTTCATGTTCCTCAGATAATTCCAGAACAATTTTTGCAGTCAGGGTGCATTTCCCTGCTGAAACAGGCAACTGCCATTGGGCAATATCGTTGCCAAGATAGGAAGAACTTAGTCTGCAGCAATGCTTAGGTAGGTGGTATGTGTCAAAGTAACATCCACATCAGTGCCAGAATGCAAGGCTTCCCAGCAGAACATCACCCACGGCAACACTCAGCCTCCTCCAGCTTGCCTTCTTACCCCATTGCATCCTGGTGCTATTTCTTCCTCAGGAAAACGGTGCACACAACTGTCCACATGATGTAACATGAAACGTGACTCATCAGACCAGGCTACCTTCTGGGCGTCAACAGAGGTCAGTATGGGCACTCTGACTGGTCTACAGCTACATAGCCCGTATACCCAGAAAACTGCAATGCACTGTGTGTTCTGACCCCTTTTTGTCATAGCCAGCATTAACCTTTTCAGCAATTTGTGCTACAGTAGCTCTCCTGTGCATGGGATCAGACCAGACAGGCTGGCCTTCACTCCCTGTGTGCATCAATGAGTCTTGGGCACCAATGACCTCATTGCCAGTGCACCGGGGTGGCCTTCCTTGGACCACGTTTGGTAGGTACTGCTCAGTGCATACCAGGAAAGTCACACATATCCTTATATCTGCCCATTTTTCCTGCTTCGAACACATCAAAAACCGACTGTTCCCCTGCCTAACATACAGTATAACGACAGGTGCCATTGTAATGAGATAATCGATGATGCTTACTTCACCTGTCAGTGATATTATTGTTATGGCCGATTGGTGTCTTTGTCTTAAAAACAATTTATTTAGTCAACCCACTTTGTTTATGTCAATCCTCCCATTACTTTTGACAATATATGCAGACAGAACACATCCATCACAATCCAACACAATAACCGAATAGAAATAAAGCAGAAATAAAAACAATAAATAAGCACTAGAAAGTTCCATAAAGATGATTTTCTTTCTGATATAACCATTTTTTAACATAACTTATTTGTAATCAACAATGTGAAATTAACTTATTAGTAAGCAGTACATACTAAGAGTCAAAGCTGGAAAGTATTTGACTTGAGACGTTGCTCTAAATTAAGCATTTTAGGGAGTTGCCCCTTCTTCTCAAATTTAATATTTAAATATCCCTTTAGCTATCAGTTACATTGATTTAAAATGAAACGTTTGAGAGCTTGTATGTTCCAGAATGTAAGGAGTGCATAAAATTGAATGCAGGGATCAGAGGTTGTGGCTCTGAGGTAATACTGGCCTGTTTAATTAGCATCGACGCTTCATGTGAAACGCTGTTCTTTCGCGATCAAGTGGCAATTTCAATGCAGCGTAGGTGGAAGCCCCTGCTCTGCCTATGTCCTGGACTTAAGGTTAAAGGTCTCAGGGTAGTGTCGACCGGTTCTGCCACACTAAACACCTAATAGGGCAATGACAATAATATGATTTTTTTTTTGTGTGTGTGTGTGTGTCAAGAATATTTTAGGCTGCTGTGAAGAATTACACAGAGCTGTGAATTACTTCTAATTTAAGAGGTTCTGTCACTTACTCTTTGCATTGTGTGTCTCTTTACTCTTTTTCAGGGAGACGAATACCTCAGATGGCCTAACCCAGAATTCTGCCATCGGATGTGTGCAGAAAGAGCATAGTATTGTTAATGACTTGTGCAGAGTTCTTCTCCAGGGACAGAAAGAAGAAGAAACCAGAAAGGTAAGAGTATTAATGCTACATCACCCTGATGCATCCCTGATGATAGTGGAGCTAGTAAAGTGGTCCCAAAGTGGCATTAATTTATGGCCTTGGGTTTCCTAAGCAACGCTAAGAGTAAAGTAGTCACTTAGGTTGACCTTGTCATTTCCTATGAGGATTTCATGCAGTTATATATTATTCTCCCATCAAATCTCAGGCTAAAGATGGTTAGTATCTCATAGTCACCTTTAAAATCTGGAATTACTGATTTTGCTTTTGACTGAACTGTATTGCATTAGCACCCAGTAAGGATGCTCTCTTGGTTTTCTATAGATACATTTTCTTGTAGCCATAACACAAGCATTTAGGCTTTTCCTGACAATAGCTTCATAATGGAAGCAGAATGACCCATGTACACACCAAAGCCCTTAAACGCCATTGTGATACTGTGTCTAACATGTGACATATTATCTACTTTCTGAACGAATTGCTTTGAGTTTATCTGCTACAGTATGTGACTGCTTACTCCAAAAGTTTGACTGGGCCTGTTTTTTGTTCTGTCTGCCCATGTTCCTCCCCAGGAATGATGTTTCTGAACATTCCAAAATAATTTATTTTCACAGATGAAAATAAGCAAAGAGTTATGGTGTCAACGTGGAATTATCTGGTTTTCTGCCAGGCCGAATGTAGAAGCTTATAGTGTGTTTCATCTTTGTTTGCCATCAAGTTGTGCACACATGAGATTCTTCACTTTCATATGGAACTTTCAGAAGAGTCTTCCAC
The DNA here is from genome assembly GCA_026779585.1 of Mormyrus proboscirostris. NCBI lineage: Eukaryota > Metazoa > Chordata > Actinopteri > Osteoglossiformes > Mormyridae > Mormyrus > Mormyrus proboscirostris. The sequence goes on along the minus strand of JAODKF010000038.1, from coordinate 16,140,885 downwards.
AGGGTGTGTGGATGTGGGGGGGGGGTGTATTCCAGAAAGGGAGAAGTAAAGTGATGAGGTCATTCATTGACTTAACCTGTGTCTTATTACCGATAATATTAGATAACACCTGTCCACACCTCCATGCCCAAGGTCGTTATAGGTTAATGTTCTTTCTTCTCACTACTCAACCCACGTTTAGTTTCCTTTGTGCTGAAGCTGAAACTGCCGTATTTCATTTCCATTCATTCCCACTATTTCAGTAAACCCACCATCTCTCGTGTCCCCAAACAAATCGTACTTCTTTCTCCTATTTCCATGTTTCACGGCCGTTTTTGCCTTCTTACCTGTAGCGAGTCTTACAATGAGATTTGGAACTTTAGATAAGTATTACGCTTTCGTGCTATTTGGCCTTAAACGCATACTCAATGAAATTCAATATATCGCTCGAGTATCATCTGACCTTTCGAAAGTTTTACGAGGAATCCAATAGATTGTTATTAAAGAAGAAGTTGTTTCTTGGGCAAAATAATCATCTGCACGACTTTTTTTGCTATACTGTAGAATTGCAGCTATATCTGGAAGAATTGGAGTTGCACCTTTTCAATGATGTTGATTTCAAACACACCACCTGTATATCTATGGATGCTTTTGCCAGAACTGAAAGTTAGTAAAATCATATAGTAGCTCAGAATAATTCATTTTATGTAAAATGGTGAGGGGAAAAACAGATTCCTGACATTTATTTTCTTTGGAGATTAAAAAATAGATAGTGAACTGTATATTCTCTTCATTAAGCTCCTGGGTAAAAATACTGGTTTTACCAACTGAATATTTGCTTGTCACATGCCAGTATTAAATCTGCTTGTCTTCGGTGTCTGTTGTTATAATGTGTAAAATATTCTTTAAATATCGCTTTCTGTCATGACCTGCGCGTCCAGTCCTCGTGTGTGCCACGACCCCTCTTCATCCACGTGTGCTTCCCTGATTGTGCCCAGCTGTTCCCCGTCAATTCGGCTTGTTTAGTGTATATCAGTCCACGTCCTCCTCAGTCTTGCGTCGGTCATTGTTGGAATGCGCATCGTTGTCTCCCAAATAAACCCTCGTTGCCCGTCAGCCTGCCTGCTTGCTCTTTGGTTGCTGCTCACCTGCTCGTCCAGCACGAAACGTCACAGTTTTCAGTATATAGCATATATCTGTATTTTTGGAAAGTGCAGTGTTATTGATGCATCCTTCTACAGAGTTTCCCTCAATTGATTTTCTTCAGTTTAACTTTTAACAATATGCATAACTTTGAAATATAGTGTTCTGTATACATTTATATCTTGCCAGTATACTATGTATACCTTTGCCTCACTTTCTTATAGTTTACCTTTCTTCTTTCCTTCATTCCATCCTTCCGTTCTTCCTTCCCTCCTGCACTCTATCTGCAACGTTCTGGAAAACAGTTACAAGGCCCAGTTTAGACCTTACCTGACAAATGGCACCAATAACAGATACTTTTCAGTCACAGAAATTGCAGCAAACTAACAACGTTATTAAAAACAGTTCAATCAAGTACATCCTGCATTTACAGGCATGGAAGATTTAGTCAGGGCTGCTGGATTGCAGTGAGCAGTAAACCAAAGGGACCATTTTTGATGATTTTCCCTACAGTGCTGAAATTAAGCTGTGCCAGAAGAATATTCCTCCCACGGCCACATCAGATAATAATCTAACCAGGATCCTTGGTCCAGTGATTATCATTCTTGATTAGATATGAGGTCATGGACGTTTTGGGGGAAGCAGGACAGTCAAGGGGCAAGTCCTTACACTAACCTGCAATCAGTTACTAATTATTAAGGTCTTCTATGCACAGCGGGATTGTGATTATTCTTCTTTATCTTCCCTTTCTCTGTTTGTCCAGGCCTGTTCATCATTTGTTAGAGCCAAAATGGCAATTTTAGGTGTCCTTGTATGTTACTTCCTGGGACCCTGAGACGGATGGATGGATGAATGGATGGATGGAAGCAGGTTGATTTTGAGGAGTGGTAATGAGATTTAAATCCCCCGTGCCACTCCAGAAGAAACAATTTGTTTACAGTAACATTTCTGTTATTTGTCTCGTATATTTATTTCTGGGATTGCTTGAGAAGCCATATTCCTAAATCATAACTTGAGCACTTCCTTTAGAGAAACCAAGAAATTGTTGTCAGTTTCCCAGCTATTGGGAAATGCAGCGAGTGCCTTAGCAAATTTTATCATAAAACAGAGGTTTAATTAACATCAAAAATATACATGAATTCCAGAGAATCGTAATCAATGCCTAAACATGCAGCTCAATCCCTAGCTGTTTAAGGACACGTTGGTGCAATATAGCTAGAAATTAAACAACTTGGAAAAGAGTTCTCCAGTGCTAACTTTTGTATCTTCCTCTTAGGGATATTGGATTTTACCACAATTTAAACTAAAAAGACAAGAAAGGCTATTTAATGTCGCTCAAGTATTTCTCTGTTTATTTTGGTTTCGTTATTTAGATTGTGATTTATTGGCTTTTTTGTTAAATAAAATGATTTGTAGAAATATTTTTTTAGCCCATCAAATTATTCGGCATTTCATCCTTATGGTCGAATGAGCTTTTCAGCTCCTCAAATGTCTGTTTGTCAATAACCCAGAAGGCTGTCAGAACCCAGAAGATGAAGTACAGACCAAACAGGTTTTGGCTGTCCCCTGCAGCAATATTGTCACATTATGTTCTGACAGCTCCTGCTTCTTGGTGTCCCTGGACTTCATAGAGAGTCTCAGTGCACAACAGATAAGCCCCTTAGTTCCTAATCAGATTGCACTTCATCAGTGACTGTGGAACAAGGAACCTGAGAGAAAATATTTTACGCTAATCTTCATTAGCAAGGTTGATAAGATCATTTGACCCAAGTGTGACTTTTTCCTGTTCCCTCGGTGCAAATTATGCTTCTTCATATAGCAGCAACATGATTTTTTTAAGGGACAAGCTTGGATTTCATTAAAAATGGCGAAAGGATTTTTTTGAGTCTGATATCATGAATGGTAATTGTCAGGGTTGCACACTTGAAAACTGAATTTGTAAATGACATGGATTTTCCCTCACAAATTAATGTTTTATTCTTCATGAGTACTTATTGGTAATCTGTATACACTTTCTTGTGTATTGTGAAATTGCCACTTTAGATTTTTGTACCTGGCAGAAAATTCCTGCTTCTTTTAGACTGATCATATCATCTTCATAGCACCAGTGACTCATGAGAAAGTGAGCATTATATTTAAAATAAAATGAAGAAAAACATAAAGCATAAATGTCTTTATGATAATGTGATTTTCATTTTGTTTGTACTCGGATGATGCGCTATAACTCCATTTTCATCTGTGAAATCATTTTATAAGAGTTTCTGTGTTTTTTACACAAACATGCAATGGGAAGAAGCTTTATTGAAAGGGAAATCTGGCAATTTTGGCAGCGTTCAGTCTGTAAAGTCATCCTGCTGCTCCCAACTGCAGCCACGTCACTGACAAGCCAGTTCCAGTGACAGGCACACATGCCAGTTCCAGTGACAAGCCAGTTCCAGTGACAGGCACACATGTCCAAGCACGTTCCACAGAAGATGGTGTTTCATTTCATGCACAGAAGATGGTGTTTCATGCACAGAAGATGGTGTTTCATTTCATGCACAGAAGATGGTGTTCCATGCACAGAAGATGGTGTTTCATCCCTCTCATAAACCACTTTTTTTTTTTTTTTTAAGCAAAACTGCAACCTGTAACCGTCTGCCCATGAGGCTTGCTGGAGGCATACATCTTGATGTTCCTCATATATACCATTTTATATTAATACACCAATAAGTACAATTATTATATGTATCTTCCTTATTCCATATACCTATCTATATGTAATCATCTTTCACCTGTGCTCATCTGCAGAACTGTATCTTGATCTTCTATCGAGTTGTTGTGTGTCTGTTTGTTTCTTTGTTACATTTTATTCGTTGTACATGTCTCCCTGCCAGTCATTAGCTGTATGAGAACTGTTCTATTCCTTTGAAGCATTTTGGTAACATTTTGATAGCTCCCTTCCATAAACTAACAATGGAAACACCGCTGTGATGCTGGTTGTCTGACTACTTTAAATCGCTTAGAAATATACAAAAGGCATGATGTAATTATGCAATTACCCAGAATTCTGGAGAAATACATGCAAAACATCCTACACTTTAAGAAGAGTTTCATTTGGGTGATTTTAAAGCCGGTATTCTGCATTTTAACCTCATTCCAAATTACTGTATTTCCAGAAACGACACAAAAGCTATGTCAGTATCCATGCTTTTAGTTTCACCGTAATTGTGGGTGTATATATTTATATTTCTGTCACACAACAAAGATAGTGGGAAGGGCGATGGCTCAAAATATTATAATCACAAGTTGTTTGAAAAGTAACTGTAATGCTTTTTAAAGTTTTTAACGTACAGGGACTGCTAAGCAAAAAGATTCCACACCCTGGCAACTGTAAAAATAATGTAAGCCTCCTGAAAGAATAGAGGGGACTACTGAAGTTATTTTTTTCCATAAGCAGAACAGAACAAGAGCATCGGGTGGGAATACAGAGTTTGAGACAGCTTCATGAGGTGAATTTGATCAATGTGAAGGGTTGAGTATAAATTCCTCCCTACCACAAGAACAAAAGAACTTCTGGAATGAAGAAAGTAGAGATCTGCCCTTGAATGGACCGAGTCATCAAAGCAAGAGAAGATAAAACCAGAAATCAGATATGATCAGTCCTGGCTCTTGATCATTCTTACAAAAACATAAATTTGTCAGATAACCCAATTGGATGGCCTGCCAAATGTGAACAGCACATGAAAGTCTCACCATTGCTGTATCCCTGTGCTAGGTTAGATTTAATCTAATTGGATTGAGTCAAAAATGGAAGTTTAGACTGGAAAGTGTCCAGCGCTTGATTCAAGCCAGAGGTTTTTGCATAATATGAGATGCTCAGCAACTGAGAAAGCATTTCCACTAATTGAATCTGCACTATAAAGATTAACTGTTTGAATCCTTGTCTGCAGATATTATAATCCAGTAAACATGCCCAGACAAATATTTGTTGTTGTTCCATACCAACTAATGGTATGGGTATTTTTTTATATAATTGAGCTACTTGTTACTGTCTGATTTAGCTCAATGTGTGATTGATCTGTATTTATTAAAAATTAACGTAAATTAATATATTGAGTCATTTATATTTTTGCTTTTAACTCCTCCTATTACCAGAACTGCTTTTCTGTTTCTGGCGCTTTTACAGACCAGCTGGCATCTTTCAGGTGTTTTTGAAATATCTCTATCCTTATCTTTGAAAAGTTTCCATTTTCCATTAAAAAGTTTTCCACAATTATGCGTAACTAGTGAAATTAAATCAGTTCCAATTTAGATTTCAAGGCCTAAAAATACAAAGATATTCAAAATATTTTTGGTCTACAAAATTTGAAGAATTTGATGCAAACTTCATCTATCTCTCACTTTATGTCAGGATCTGTCCCTACCATCCCATCATGTTCCCATCTGGCCAGCAGGTGTCACTGGCCATCCCCTCTTTTTCTAATGTTTCCTAGTCTTTTGTCTCAATCTCTCACGCCTGTTTCCTCTTTACATGCGATTACATACGATTCCTGTTCAACTTGTTGTCAACGATTAGATAAACAAGAATAGATAAACAGTTTCATTTTTAGCTACTGGGGAATACACACAAAAACTTTAAGAGTTTGTGACTATACCTGCCCCTCTCCCAAAACTGGCCCTGTTACCAAAACTGGTAACAGGACCTCATCCAGGTATAGGCAAACAAGACAGCAGCCTAGGACCCACTGACCCATTCAGCAAATGGGGGCTCAGACAAAGTCATGAAATATATACATTATATACATGGTCAGCTCTAGCTATAGGCAAAACTCTCGAATTTCCTCAGCAGTGGAAGAAGTAAAATTATCTTAGATTTTTATGGGGGGCTCCCAAGTAATGCGTTGCCTAAAGCCCTTGAAAAGGTAGATCCAGCCCTGTCTGTTTGTGCCCCAAACTGATCTCTCCTGCTTTGTTTTTCTCCCATCCCCTGCAGGAGTTTTGGGAGCGGAAAAGTCCAGCTACTCTAATCCTCATCCTCATAGGATCATGTTTGCTCAGCATGTTTTACTTGGACTCATAACAACAGCTGTTATGATTAACTGCTTCCTGACTGTACTTCCATAAAACATTTATTAATTACCTTAAGCCCTTAAATTCAGGGGTTTTGGCCCAAGAAGTGAGATTCTGCATTTATACACCAAAATTTTGCTGTGCTTCCTTTCTGATAAAAAAATACACAGAAAAGTTCCATTTCACAGGCAGAAGCAGCTTGCTTCTATACCCATAACCGCGAAGCGCTTTCGTTCAGTAATTGATCTTTGACATGATTCTGTTGCGCGGTGGTGATAATGATGTCATTAAACAGCGGGTGGGAGCATCTTCCAGCTCTCTCTGACGGAGAGTCATGTGACCAAGGCCTTGCATTTCATTTGGAGTCACATGTTGTGTGTTCTGTATGTGTGGAGGTTGCTTGTTTTCTTCTGAGTTCTCCAGTTTCCTCCCACATCTCTAAGTTCATTAGTCTGCAGCCAGACTAATAGGTCTCTCTAAAGAGTCCATAGTGGTTTTAGATGTGTGCCCTGCGATGGGCCGGCATCCCGTCCAGGGTGACCCCAGCCTCGTATCCTGTGCTGCCCAGGATCAGTTCCTGCGGTCCTGACCAAATGTTTGGAAAATGGACTAATGTCAGTCCCAAGACCCATAAATGGCTCCTTTCACATCCGCCCTGCGTTTTTTTTACTTCATTTCCATGTGTGTATCCGTCCCTGCCACTTGGAAAGGCAGGTTTGTAAATAAGCACGTGTTTCCCTGCCAGATCCCTGTGTCATGTGTGTTTTCCCCCCATTTTAATGTGCTGACAGTGACGTCCTCGCAAGGTGCCTTCAGGTTCATCCCCCTTTAAGTCTGCCTGAGGTTGGGAGTGTTAAGCAAAATGTTGCTACACATGCAGCGCTGTCAAAGGGTTATGCTCATCATCAAAATGTCTGACTGTGAAGGGGGGGAGGTTGCTATGTTAATCTAACCGCTACAGCACCAGTCCTGTAAAGCCCATGAACATATTCCAGAGAAGCTGGAGTCTGTATGTTTGTCCCTTTTCACATGTTGAGTATTCAGGTTAATAATGTCTGTCTTACGGACAAAAGGGCTGACAATAAAGCCCGTTGAATTAAAAATCTGCATTAAATACCATCATTCCTGATAACACATGCATGCAGGTACTTTGTGACGCCCATGAAAACGTCGCACGGCATTGTCAGGTCACAGGCTTAAGGTGCAGTACAACACCATGCGGCTCCTTTCATTATTACTGCATAATTACTGTCATTATTATGTATTATATTCATATTTTTCCGATTTACCTATGAATTCGGATTAAAGACAGATTTAATGAATGGATTTCATTCATAACCTGGGAACTGCCTGTACTGTAAGTCGTGCTCCGTTTCTGTTTTAACTTGTTCATTAACTGTATCCAAGTTCCAAGATCCAAATAGCAAAGCTTGAAGCTGTTGACATAAAGTAAATGAATGAATGAAGTTATAGGTGCGGGTGCCAGGGTAGCTCACACCTCCACGGTTGGGGCTTAGAATACAACCTTGTGTTTGTATGTGGAGTTTGCATGCTCTCCCCATGTCGCTATAGTTTCCTCCCACAGCCCAAAAACATGCATTTACACTAACAGTCGTCTCCTGTCACCTGTAGTACAGTATGTGCCCTATGATTGACTGACATCCATTCCTGGGGCTAAAAGACGGACGAGTCTATAAGTGATAGGTTTCATATATAGGAGATTTGTATTATTTCAGTTTTTTTATTAGAATTGGCATTTAAAGGGATGACTTCTTGTATAAGGGTTTTGTTGGAAACAGTTTGTGGTTGGAGAGCTTATGTCAACTAAGCTAGTTCCCTAGTGTGGTTCTGATTAACCCATGTGGTCAGGGGTGCTGAGGAGGGACCTCTCCCCATTGGAACTGAGTGTGCCATGCAGGGATGCTTGACAGAGATAATTCCCGCGCACTTTGGTTTGGAGAAGCTGTCGCAGACGAGCTCGAGCAGATAACGTTTTTGTCTCATCTGAGTGCCGTTTCCCGGTCCAGCTATTGATGACGTCTTTGTTTCAGCTGAGTGCCGTTTCCCGGTCCAGCTGTTGATGTCTGGACGTTCTGCGAAGATTAACAGTCGTCCAACAGGCAATAATGCAGCAATAATTGCATATAATTAAATAACTTTATTTTTTTCAAGAATATGAAGTTCTAGAGTATAATCACACACAATCACACATTCTCACAATACAGAAAGTGAACTAATTCAGCCATTTGACTTCACTTACTCTTTTAGTTATTGATTGAACAGGAAGATGAAAGAGCTGGTGTTCATTATATTTAACTGATGAATGTATTTCTGTAATTGGGATTAAAGTGGCCCTCACACATTAACCAAAATATCTAAATATGCCTTAACATTCATTATCCTAAAAGCTAAAAGCATTAATGTTCAAAATGCATTACGATTTGATGTATCTAAGGATATGTTCTTTACAGTATATATAATGAAGATCTGAAGATAGCATTTTTCTTATTTTGCACTACTGCTTCATTTGTAGTTTTACCATATTAGGGGGTGGCAGGGTGATTAGCACTATTGCTTTACACCTTTGGGACCCGGGTTCGAGTCTCCACCATGGCTCCATGTGTTTGGACTTTGCATGTTCTCCCCATGTCGTCGTGGGGTTTCCTGCAAGTACTTCAGATTTCCCCCACAGTCCAAAAACATGATGATGCTAATTGCAGTTACCTAAATGCCTGTATGTGTGAGTGAATGGTATATGTGGGCCCTGTGATGAGTCAGTGCCCCATCCTGGGTTGTTCACTGTATTGCAGCCATAGGCTCTGGACCACCTACAACCTTGAATAGGATTAGCAGTTACCAGAAATGGATGGATGTTACCATACTACCCAATCATGGACACATGGCATTTTAGTAGGTGTAATTCACAAAGGCCATTGTATTATGCAACTAAATCGTTTTATTGTTCATCAGTTTATCAGTTTGCCTGTGAGTGTGGCTCTCCCTGTGCTGTGTTAGTTTCCTGCCCACAGCCCTGTGAGCATGGCTCTCCCTGTGCTGTGTGAGTTTCCTGACAAACACCAGCATCTGCAGTCCTGTACTGCAATAGCATTTGAAAGTAGATGGGTGATGAAAACTTAAAAAACGAGAAATAATACTGTGAAAACCACTAAATGTGATACAAAATCCTTGATAAAGAAGTTTCTTACTGCTCATGCACAGTTCACACTTATACCACAGTCAGTAACAGCCAGCGAGCCCCCCTTCACCTTACGGCTGCACAGCCATCAGCTTTGTGCCTGGTTATCTCTACTGATAACTTTTGTTTTATTTTATTTGCCTTTTATTTCGACCACACTATCTAATTGTATAAAATATTATTTGCACCATTGTAAATGGCCTGTATCATTACATTTTGTGTGCAGCTCATTTATGATACTCCATTTTACATTTTAAAGTTTTGGTATTTGTGTAACAGTGCTTTGTATAGTTTTTGCATAATTAAAGCATAAATATGACAGCATAACAGGCGTGCTGTAATTCTACTGAGAAAGTGCTGTGAGAGGCTGTGATTAAATTTAGACCCATGTGCCTTGAACAAGGGATTTCAGCCATCATTAGAATTAAACTGCACAGATTTTTATTCTCTCTCTCTCGCTCTGCAATCCAATGTGCTGATTATTCCATTTCCAGTTCCGTTGTGTAGACATCACCCCAGATTTGCTTCTGCAAAGGGCATTTGAAATTAATATCAGTGAAACTGAATAGATTGAAGTCAGTTCCTATTATCACTCTCTGAATTCATTACTGAAATCCAGATTACTGTTATCTACTGAAAGTGTACTCCAATGAAAAATATAACAAATCGGCTTTTGTTCATGAAGATGATAATCCCAGCTATGAAATATGAATATGCAAATCATTAGCGTGGGATTAAATTGCTCATAATCTAAGGTAAACAATGATAATTTAACTCATAAATGGGGTCCTTAAAAAGGCAGTCGTGTGTCATGTTATTTACAATGCCGTGTTTGCAGTGTTTGTTTTTTGTAAGCAAATTTTGTGAGCAATTTTAACAAGATCTTGTTAAAGATCTTGTTATCTAGTAATTGACACCATATGCATTGGTATCTCAAACATATTCCAATTTGAGAACAGTGTTGACATTAATGTCTACAGTGTGGTTCAATAGGATCAACGCAATCAGTACTGGATCATGTAACAAACAAAAAATTACCTCTATTAAGTGAACCTCTGTTACAAATGAAACTTGTAATAAAGCCAGCATTCAGTTCAACACTTTGCCTCATTTACATTTTAAACTGTCTACAGTTATAAATCTCAAGCACATTTGTGCTGTTAATATATACAGCACATTCTTTAATAGAATTTTGCAGAGTATTGGGTTCTGCATGCTGCCATTAATAAAATAGTTTGAGTAAGATAGCATTAATATTGTCAGATGCTGAATCCCTAAACATTGGATTGTATCAAAGCTCTCTGCCAAAATGAGGGAAACTGTATGTCCATTAGCAGATTGCCAGAGGCTCCTGATATTGATTACTGAGGTGGCTGCTACCTCATTTATGTAATGATCTTGTAACGCACTCTGATTTTGTACAGGATTAAGGGAGTAAGAGATTGTTGATAGGACAGAACATTTGTAAACTTCTAATATAGTTGGGAATTTTCTTCCGTGGATTACTAGTAATCAGGTGGAGGAGATATACTCTTGGTGGCCATTTTATTAGGTACACCAAGCTAATAGTCAGTAGGAACTTTTGCTTCCAAAACCACTTCAAAGATAGAGAAGTTGTGTGTTCAGAAAAGCCTTTCACACAGCACTGTCAGCTATTATTTTTGCACTTGTACTCTCTGTTAGCTTTAACAAGTCTGGCCACTCTCCTCTGCCCTTCTCTCAGTAACAAGGTGTTCTCATCCACAGAAAAGACTTGATATTTGTTCATCACACCATTCTCTGTAAAATTTAGATAGTGTAATGTGCAAAAATCTCAAGGAATTGGCTGTTTCTGAGATACTTGAACCACCATACCTGGCACCTAACCATGCATGGTTACCAAAGAGCAACTGAACCCCTTGACCCTCTCTATATATGTGCTGTACGTATTCAGCTGCAGCCATACATTTCACTGTTTGGAAGAGCAGGCTGTTTGCTTTAACAAGAAGTTGTACCTAATAAACTGGCCACAGAGTGACCAATCACACAATGTCATGTCAAAAGTGTCAATGGAAGTATGAATGAATTCTGTAGATGTAATTAAGAAATAGGCTGATGTCTCCACAGCAACAGTTCACTAAGCATGAACCAATAATGTCTCATTCAACAACAACAAAATGCTGCATTTGTAAAGCCATCAAGCTTCACGCCTCTGAAATAAATGACTTACCCCAAAAGATATCGTCAGCAGCATGAAATACATCAACTCCATGGACAGAAGTGACAAATGCATAGACAAAAGTCTGCTAAGGATGTCATTATTGGAATGTTTCATTTGACTCACTGTTACATTTATTTTTGTTGTATTATAAAATAAACTAGGCATTTAATGAATTATCGTTACTAGTTCCAGCTACCATCACATAATAGCTACTGGGCAAGAAACTATAAATGTAAAATATCTGGGCCAGGCCAGATTCACGTTATTAATTTCAACTACAGCATCTGCTCACTGGTTTGAAGTAAAGGCTAAACATTCAAGCCATTTTAAATCAGCTGCGGTTCCCAAGTACTTTAAAGAGGCAGTGCTACAAGATAAAGCCCTTATTAAGCATAAAAATACACTTCTGCAGTAGAGGGGTGGAAAGAATCCAGGAAGTGGTGTGCTGAGAAGCGTAATGATGTGATGGTGAGATTCATCATCCTTCATCATCACCCACTGGTGAAGCCTGCTATGGTGTGGGATGTACTGGTATATATTAAGCCCATTACCTTTATAAGAGGTACAATAAGTGCCAATCAGTGCAGAAGCATGTCTGGGGTGGATTTTCTGTCACCATCAACACTCAGCACATGCTACAGTTTCATTTGGAAGGAATCTGTCAGGAACCATGGAGTTATGTTGGATCTGTTCTATGGTGCACTCAGAACTTTTCTGGCAAGTCGTGGTGACCGAAAACATCTAATGTCATGTCTCGAGCGAAAAAAAAAACAAAAAAAAGGAATGGTCCTCAATACTCGATAGATGGACGGACATCATTGCATCTTAGGCAATCTAGGAACTAGAAAAAAAATGCAAAAACATTGTGGAATTTTGACCTGGATTATCTGGCCCATTATTGCTACCAGACTGCTTATTATTTTACAAAGTCAACATGTGCAAATTAAAGCTTCTCTTTTCTCTGTCCTACCACTACAATCCAGGGTACCTGTGCTCAAAGTTCCCATCCAAAGTGGAATTTCACAGTGCAGCATCTGTTCCTGTCAAGGTATCTATGCTACCCACAATGCCTCAGTAATTGCTCAGTCACTATAACCTCAAAGTCTGCAGTCTGCTTTTTTAACTCCCCAGCTCAGCTCGACCTTTGGATGCCTCTTAATTAGGTGACAGGTGGATCCAGGGGAATTTCTTCCAATCCATAATGCTGCCCCCAAGCTCATTCCATGGTGACACCGCAAACTATATGAAATAAAGATAAATTGGATGCTATGCTAAAGTTTTTGGCCAAAAATTTCCAGCGTGGTACTGTAGCCCTTCAGACAGTTTAGCTCTAGATATGGCTATCTTTTAAGTTTTTTTTTGTTTTCCTCAGTCGACCTGCATTCAGTTCATAGGCGTCGTTAGAGCCTTTTTACTGGGGCGCGTGCCCCAGTATTTACGTGCGGCACCCCAGTAAAATTTCACGCACCGCTTTCAAAAATTATATGGGTAACAGTAACCTCTAGGCACATTGTGGAGACAACAAGGTGTTTAGGCAAAATGATTTTGCACTTGCGAGACAAGGGCATCCTGTTTTCCTGATATCAATAACAACAAAGATCCACTGCTATATTTTATCACTGGGATGATTTTATTTTATCGTACTTTTTATATATTACAAGGCATGCAGTTATATGAAAACAATTAACGACAACTTGGTGTAATGCAGCTCAACATGAAGTGGAGGGCCGCTAACCGATTGGAGTTATTTTCATATAATCACACACCTCGAAGTGGTTTATCCCGCTTATGCCATGGCTAACAAACAAAAAGTAATATTAGAATAAACTAGCTACAGTTGATTTTTCAGAAGAAAAGTAGCATTTAATAATATTCCAATATGTGGTCAGATCGTCTGGTCAGGCTACTCACTGGAAGCATAAAGTTCATTAAGTTACCATAGAAACCGTCAATAGACAGGTGCTTGCATTTTAAAAACCAAAGTAAATTATGTTGTGAGGAATGACTGCTTATTTATGAGTAATATGTCACACAGCTTTTTGTATTAACATATTTAATAAAATAATGTTTGTACTACTAATGAAATTAATGTGCACTAATATGGAACTGTTATTAGGCTGTCGGAACTACCTGTGTGTTTGCACAAAAATAATCAGCAGCCATGTGACATGTCTGGACCAATAAGAATACATTATTTACCAAAGCCGTGGTGTATTGTGTACGAAGGTGCAGTATAGTTACCGCAATTTAAGGAAATATTATCCTTGTCATGGCTTACTAATGGTGATGCAGATCAAGATGCAGAAAAAAATGAAACATAAGATAGGAAATATGTTACTATAATTAAATTACTTGCAGGTATCATTGATATGAGGAATCATGTTTATAAGGCTATTTGTAAGTTTTGGTGGTCAGTTACATCAGTATACAATTTTTACAGTTTATTTCTATGCCCTAGTGAGCTGGCCCACCCCAGGCAGATCGCTGTAATCACTGTAATCAAGTGCTTATTGAAAATGAAAAATCATGCTGGTTTTATGGCCTATTAAATGATATTTCATGTGTGTACCATAATTAGTACCATTATTAAAATGGGAGAACGGTGGTTTTATTTAGTCTGGGCTGAAAGTTGTTCACTGGGGACACACCTTGGTACATACATATATCTAATTTTACATCAAAAACACTAATCATTCAAGCAATGACACAAATGCACACATTAGAGTCTAGAACATCTCCCTTTATCAAGCTAATATTACAGTAGGGGATTGTCTCCAAACCACCACAATACACAGCACAGAGTAATATTATGTGAGTTTATTAAATAATAATAATAAAATGTGGGAACAATTTGTGAAAAGATGAAAAGATGCAAACTGTTATTTCAAAATAATCATCTGTTACATCAAAACAATGCCACCATTCATGAATAAGGGAAAATGTACAAAAAGTGATCTTTGAATATTTATTAAACGTTAATGATGGAAATTTCGAGCATGCAGAATGTTGGTTTTGGTTAAAACATGGGGTAAAGTTGAAAAACAAACCAGTATTAAGTTTTTCTTTTTTAGACATCCCTTGTATTCATAATGCATCAGTGTTTTGACTGCTTGAGAATGTCAAGAATAATATAACTATATGAAGTAAATTTAAATGAATTTAGTTTGTTTTCTAGAAAAATGTAACCATATTGATTAGTTCCATTGGTAATATCACACAGTTTCAACCTCAAACGTATTTTCTGCAGAATCTCCTTAGCTGATAACTTAGACCAAAATGAGTTTCACATATGAATTATACATCATAACTATTTTTATGATGACATACTTAACCGAGTAAATCAAGTAAAGTACTTTGCTGAAAAGTACTGCTACAGGGGCGTGACTGGTACCTGTGATAGCAGGTCTTTTGTTATAAGTCTGTGCAATTATCCATCACAGTAATTAATTACCAGCCCTATTGCATTCATTAATTTCATTGCTGTTCTTTAATTAGTCCCCAGCAGCTTCATTCTTACAGTAGTTATATATTGACATCAGTGCTAGTATTTGTGTAAAAATATATTTTAATAAATATTTTTTTAAATGTTGCATAGCTTCAAAGATGCATTTAAAAGAATGCAGCACTCAGTGTAATGGAATTTACCTCTTATTACTTGCTGTTATGTCAGAAAAATGACAGAACTTGCAGTATTTAGAAAAAGGCTAATAAACCCATTACTTTGAGGAATGAGCTTTGCATAAATTACAGGCTGTTAAAAAATAAATTAAATATATTTATGTTAAATACCAGTGGAGGATTTAAAAATTATAAATAAAGTGTTGTGCTTTGGAATATATATATGTATGTAGATATTGTGACCATCAACAAGACATTGAATAGTACAGATATGAATGTCGGATTTTTATATTGTAGCCTTAGTGTAAAATTTCATCTACAGTACGATTACATTCAGTGGACAGGCTATCCTGTCACTGCATCACTGCAGCAGCTGGTGATTAAGGCCGTTGCCCAAGAGCCAACAGTGAATGAATATCTGCAGTGAAGCAGTAAACAGCCACCCATCCTTTTCCCATAAGTACTGGGTTCAGTCTAAAAGCGACCTAGGAACTATCCCAAGAACCAGGGGGGAAAGCACAGGGAACGCCCTGGATGCGACGCCTGTGTCATAAATCATTTAATGTACAATCCTTAAATGCTATAGCAAGTACATTTCGGCAAAGATCTTAGGAACACAGAGTCTGGAGGTGGCACGTGTTTTATACAGCTTTCAAAGGTGTGTATTGTCAATTGGTTCCTGTTTTTTGTTGACGTCATTTGCTTTTCCTGAGAGAAAACAAGCAAGAGTGAGCTACATATAAATCAGCTTTGCTACACATCATTCTCTATGTTGGACAGACTGCAGAGAAAATGGTTTAGAACACAGTTTATCAAATTATTATTATTATTATTATTATTATTATTATTAACAACATAGTAGTATGATCATCTATTCCTAAGTCAGTTCGGATCGAATCATTTGCTCTGTTGTCGGCAAGGCTGCCGTTCTGGTCCACTAAGTTTCACCTCCAGAGTTGAGGGGTTGAATGCCGCCAGCATTCTGCATGTGCAGTTGGCATTGACTTCCTGTCTTGTGTGGGTTTTCTCCTGCAGCCCGAAGGCATGTAGGTAGGTTAACTGGCGTATCTAAAGTAAGATTGTGCATGTGTGCCCTCTCATGAACTGGCATCCTGTTCAGGGTGTACCCCAGCCTTGTGCCCTATGCTTCTTGGAATGGGCACCAGGCTCCCGCATGACCCCGACTATGATAAGTAGTTAGAAGATGGATGGATGCAAGTTTGTTTTTTTTTTTTTCTTCAAAATTCCGGATTCCATCTTTAAAAGATGAACACTGCCATCTAGTGGTACTGTAGACAAACTCCCAGAATTTCAGATTACTGCCGTTATTGTGTGCCTGTGTTTGCCCAGCCTCTACGACCCTGACAGGCATAAGCAGTTAGACGATGGATGGATGGATGGATGGATGGATGGATGGATGTTATTATTGTTTTATTACTATTATCTCAAAATAAAATAGTAATGCCCTCATTAGTTAATGCAGTGTTGTGTCTGAAGTACTTCTATGGCAAAGGGTAGGTAGTTGTGCTTTTCTAATATTTTTTGACACATGAACGTGGGAAGAACATGGCTCCTTCTTCAGTGTTTTTTATATTTATTAGTAAAAATGTGCAATTGGATACACTGTTTAAAATTCTAGAGGCATCAAAGATTAGAAGGCTTTTCAAATAAAAGCTACTTTGTATTTTTTCCGTATTATCATATGAACTGTCTCTTGACCAATTAGCACTCAGTGGGGTTTATATTGTTATGTGAGTAGATTGCCCTGGTCCATCTAAGCAAAACAATTTAATACCTTAGCTTGAGTACTTTCATTATATTGAGTTTGCTGCAAATTCTATGCGCATAAATCAGTTTTATATCCAAAAGAACTTTTTAAGCCAGACTTCACTTATATCTGATATTGAAAATTACCAATCTAATTTTTAATATTCCATTTAATTAAATGCCTCACCTGCATGAAATTTAAAATTAAGATTCAATCACAATATCCATCCATCTTGTGACTGCTTATCCTAATCAGTGTTATGGGGGAGGGGTGGAGATTATCCCAAGTACACACTATGGACAATTTAGCCAAACAGTCTAACAGCACATTTCCGGAGTCCTTGTGGGTGGTGACGAGGCAGGGAGAAGATGAGTGCTGCACATTCACACCAAGCAGATGTGATATCCAGACCCACCCAGAGCCCCAGCCCAGCCCAGTACCGACGTTACCCAGTTAGCTATGCTGCTGTCCATCAATCCAAACTTATCCTATTGGAAAAAAAAAACTTTATAATATTCATTAATTCCTTTGAGTTTGATTGTTTATAAAAATGGAATTGCATATAGTACCAGTATAGCTAGGGGACAATGGAACTCACACTGTTGGCCACAAAACTCCAGGGCTGTGGGTTCGATTCCTGTGGGGGGAGTATTCTCTCAGTGTTCGTCTCAATTTCCGCTTCATTCCAAATACTTTGTTTTGTATCTAAATCACTTGTGCTTCCTATGTTTAGGCTCCAGACAATCCTCAATCACATAATTTTAACAGAAAAAAATAGTGCATACATGATCAACAAAAAAATACAGTGTATACATGTTCAACAAACAAAAAATACAGTGTATACATTATCAAGTTTTTTTTCTACCCTGACTGAATATATATTCAATGCAGTAAAAATGTAATGACAGTTATCCATCCATCCATTTTCCAACCCGCTTAATCCAATTGGGTCGCGGGGGGTCCGGAGCCTATCCCGGAAGCAACGGGCACAATGGACACGGGGAGAACATGCAAACTCCACACACATGTAACCCGGGCCCCAGAGGTGTGAGGCAACAGTGCTAACCACTGCACCACCATGCCGCCCCCTGACAGTTATAATTTATCCTATTATATTACATTTTCAAAGAAAATCAATACTGAATGCATACAGAAAAAGGCAACAATTTACTCTGTGGTCAGTTATATTTTGATTGAGACTATTCTGTTTGTTTTATTTAAACCATTTTGGGCTATATAATTTAGAATTTATTATTACTTTCATTTACATTTTATACAATTCTTTGTTTTACTGTGACCTATATCCTTAATTAATTGGAGTCATTTTCAGATTGATATAAAGTGGTAACTACTTAGTTGTCTTCATTTTTGATAGTTTTGGGTTTTGCCTTTTGCAAGTATGTACTGGTACAATTTTAAAGCGATGCAAAAATAAAAACCTACATTTCAAAACAGCAACTAGTCTATCCGAATTTATTTATCTTGCTTGTATGCAAGATAAACAGCACAAATTTAGTTTCTAACTTTGACTATGTGTGGACATTCATGAGACATTCGGATAGACATCCCAGATGGGGGGGTATTTATGTGGCAGAAATGTAAAGCGCATTGAGACAATGTAATGTTGTGATAACGCGCTATATAAATAAAATTGCATTGCATTGCATTGCATTGAATGTATACATCAGAATTTCATTTATATTTCACAGTATCTAAGTAGCTACTGTAGCTATTGACCACGCATTGTTGACCATGCGTTTTTGACCAAGCATCATTGACAGCATTACAGCATTGATGGATAAAAAGAGGACAATATTTATCTGTAGGTCCCTGAAAAATTAAATCCTTGTCCACAATCACATTTCACCCATTCTGGAGTCAAATCTAACTAGAAGTTTCAAAAAGCACAGTGACCCACTCACCCGTCTGTTTACTTTGTCCACTGCATGCCAAGGATAAACCCCTGGCCTTCACAGTGGTGTGTACATCAAATGCATGAAAGCCGATGGTCAGCCAGACACTGATGAGTTTTTTTTTCCCAAAATGCCAGATATGGATTATCCAACCATCCATCTTCAGACTGCTTATCCTGGACAGGGCTGGATCCTATCCCAGGTGGCACCGGGCACAAGGCTCGTGCCTACCCTGGACAGGGCTGGATCCTATCCCAGGTGGCACAGGGCACAAGGCTTGTGCCTACCCTGGACAGGGCTGGATCCTATCCCAGGTGGCACAGGGCAGTAGGCTCGTGAAATTAGGAGATTATACAAATTAGGATTACGTATCTCCTAATTTTGGCATGATTTATGTTTATCTTGAATCTGAGAGGAAACACTGAGGACCAGTCACAGGTGGAAGGATTCCCCCTTGCACACTAGACTATATTTCACCAATGCTTTGGTTATATGGACCATGTGTAATAGTTACTCACAAGAAGTCCTCCAGTGAGTTATTTTTACTTTAATTCAACTACTTGTATACAAAATAGCTCCAACACATTAGTGTTGCAGTCTTTGTTAAATCTGGTCTTAGAATTCAATATATTTACACCATAAGGCGAACAACTGACTGCTGTTCTCCATCAAGTCAAGAGAAAACCCCTTTTAACTGCCTTTGAAAACCACCCTGTCATAGATTTAAGTTCATAGGTTCATTAAGTTCATTTTGGATGGCAGAACGAAAAATGATTGGTTCTGAGAGATAACCAATCAGATTGTAGATGATTCTTCTAATTAGAAGCCTTGGTCCCACCTCTTCTACTTGCATAGATCCACCTCCTCTACAAGGCTCAAGGTTCAAGGTTGCTTTATTGTCATTTCAACAATATACATGGTACAGTACACAGTGAAATGAGATAACATTCCCCAGGACCATGGTGCTACATAAAAGGACTGGGACAGTACAAAAAACACAGATTGCACGTAAGACAAGACAACTATGTAAAGTGCACGTGTGCAGACATGTGCAAAAACAGCAAGTAAACAAGACAAGTGCAACAAGGACAACAGACAATACA
>JAODKF010000038.1:16099942-16111281 GCA_026779585.1 Mormyrus proboscirostris | reverse complement strand
TCTCTCCGTGAGCAACTCCAGAGTGGAAGAGGGTCCAACCCCCTTCGAGGAGACTGGTTCCAGAGCCCAGGCCATGCATCAAGGTGAACCCGACTATTTTTTGTCGGAACTTCACAGTCTCACGCACCAGCTCATGCTCCTTCCCTACCAGAGAGGTGACATTCCATGTCCCTAGAGCTAGCTTCTGCAGCCGAGGATCGGATCGCCAAAGTCCCCGCCTTCAGCCACTGCCTAACTCACACTGCACCCGACCTCTATAGCCCCTCCTACAGGTGGTGAGCCCATTGGAGGGGGGACCCACGTTCCTTGTTCGGGCTGTGCCCGAGTAGGCCCCATAAGTGCAGGCCTGGCCACCAGGCGCTCCCCATCAAGTCCCACCCCCAGGCCTGGCTCCAGGGGGGGGCCTCGGTGACCTGCTTCCGGGCAAGGGAAGTCATGGATCCATGTTATAACTCTTCATAAGGGGTCTTGTGAGCCGCACTTCATCTGGTTCCTCACCCAGGACCTGTTTGCCTTAGGTGACCCTACCAGGGGCATAAAGCCCCGGGCAACTTAGCTCCTGGGATCATTGGAACATGCAAACCCCTCCACCACAATAAGGTGTCGGCTCCAGGAGAGGCCATTTGCCTTTTTTACAGGTAAAATAGGAGAATTGACTGGAGAATAGGCTATTTCCTTAATAGCCCCCCTTTTCACCAGATCTGCATGTACTTCTCTCTCTCCCTCCTCCGCTTCTCTAGATAAGGGATATTGGGCCTTTTGAGGCAGAAAGTCAGACTTGGGGTGGACCACCAAAGGCTCTGCTGACACCACTTAGCCAAAATCATTTTTCCCTTTTGCCCACAAGCAATCTGGTATTTCTCCTAACCAGTCTGGCAGAGGAACAACACCTTTCTCCTTATCTCCTACCGCATCTCCCTTTCTCCTTACCTCTACACTCTGATCTATTTTGTACTTTTGCACCTGTCCATCTCCACTCATCCACTTTCCTTCCTCCACACGCACCCACTCACTCATTTTCTCACAGTCTGCGACCCAGGGTCCTAAATCCTTCTATTCTAAGGACCCCTTTTTCCCATATGATACATGGGGGACCAAACCTCCCACATACTACTGCTCCTGGCCGGCCGACAAACGGACAGATGCAGCAGATCTGTCTTCTGCCACATAGAGGTAATCAAGCACAACAGTCTCTCTCAGTTCTCATGCATCCTCAAAATCCTTTATCCACTCAGCTCTGCCTTGTCCAGAAAATCGAGCAGTGCAATGCAATCTGTTAGGCTGTTCTTGTCCTTCAGGGATACAGTCTCTCAGGATTGTGTCATCCACTAGCCACCAAGTGGCAAAGTTATCTTTCTCTGATAAGCAAAACAGTCCCAAAGTCTCTGAGGTCACAGTGAAACCGTCTTCCTCCATTTCCATCTTCATCCCCAGCATCCTCATTAAGTCCCTTCCCAGCAGGTTGACGGGACAATGGGGGGAAACGTGGAACTGGTGCTGACACACAGTGGCCCCTGGACTCCGTTCCACTAATAAAGGTTCTGTTTCTTCTAGGAATCTGGGGATTCCTGAGGCACCGATTATTTTTCCAGTTCTACCAGTGGTGGGGACTCCCGACACCTCATCCTCTCTGATTTTTGACCTTGTCGCTCCCATATCCACAAGGAAAAGGATTTCCCTTCCCTTCACTCTCAATTTAAGCAATGGGTCATCTGTTGGGCGTCGGGTTAGGGCGATGAACTGACCCTCTTCACCATCCATCCCCGCAATCTCCTATTAGGCAGGAGGCATAGGCCACACGGGGCCTTGTGCACCCAGGCTGGGACACTGGCTGGCGAGATGTCCCTGCTGTCTGCAAGCATAACACATCACAGGCCCTAGCCTTACTTCTCCCCTTTCTCCAGCTGGGTTCCCCTGCACACCCTGGGGCATAGGGCAGTTCCTGTAGAAGTGATTGGGATTCCCGCAGTTCCAACATTTCCTGTCCCCTCCTCTAGGTAGACCAGGTGGACCCTGTCCTCTCGCTCTTCCTCTGCCCTGGAGTTTCTGCCCTGTAGCTAAATTAGCCACCGCCTGAATAAGCTTCTCATGTTCCTGCACTCTTTTTCCTTTCTTCTTCTCTTCCTGGATGCTTTTCCTTTTTTCTGAGTCTTTCAGATTCCGCTCAATGTTCTGGGCGAAAGCTCGAACACCGGCCATGTTTCTCTCCCTCCAGTCAGGGCAAACCTGCTTCAGGAGTTCTCGGATCTCGGGCCGCAATTCTTCCACGTAGAGGGTAGCCATCATTTGACCCTGCTGCTCTCTTTCTCTCTCTGCGCACCCGAGTACTATTCCACCAGGCTCTGCAACCGGAGCTCCCAATCGTACACATCTTCTTTATCACCTTGCCCAGCCACATACAGATGGGACCAGTCAACCACTGTGGGAAAACGGGACTTGAGAGCGTTCTCCTGAGAGTTCATCTGCTGGGTCCACCTAGCACCATCCAATCTCTGGATCCCATTGTCCCTTGATACTCCCAGAGCAGTCCATGCAGGTCCCAACTTCTTCTTTAGCACCTGGCTAAAGAGAGTTCACTGCTGCATAGAACTGAACACCCCCACACTTCCGTGGGTTAGGCAGAGCTTCTGCCACCTCCTTGATGTCACCAGGCTCCCAGTTCCGTTGTACTACCATGATAGGGCCACCTTCGAGTCGGGGGTTCGGAACCTCCACCAGAGGAAATTAATGTTTTCCATCTCTCTTCCCTTTATGCTGCAGATGGCGTGAACGACCTTTACTGTCCCGGCCTTTGGGTACTCCTTCCTCATCATCATTCCCTTGGTCATCTTCCTCATCCTCCTCGTCTTGGAAAGACTCTTCCTGCTTTACAGAGGACTGCGGCATCGGATCCACCGCCCCCCGTTCCGCAGCAGGTGCAGTGGGCTCGACTCTTTCTGGAGGAGGAGGGACCTGGGCATGAGGGGCAGGAGTGTGAGGCACAGGTGGCAGTGGTGGAAGAGGGGACACTTCAGGCAGGACTGGATACAGAAGATCAGAATTAGGCTTTTTCCTCCTCTCAGCATCAGCATTGGCCCTAGGCGGAGAAACAGCAGCAGTCGGATCTGCCCCCATTTCTGCTCTGCTAACCATCACACAGCTTTCCTTATTACTCAGCTGCTCTCTAGGTTTCCTAGGCCTCATCAAGGCTGCAGACTTCCAACGAAAATAATATTCTGGCTTGTACATTCCCCTGTTACAGCAACCATGTCCTTTCCTTTCCAGTATTATTTCACAGCATTCTAGCTCCAGTATGTTTAAAGTGTCTTCCTTTGGCTATCTACCCGCAGTCTGATGATGCCAATTTCTGCAAGCTTTGTTTAGTCTCAGGCTAGTCACCTGTTCCATTATCTGCCTTGGGGATGGTTTCCCCTTCTCTCCTTTATTACATTTCCGCATTTCTCCCTCGGCCTCTGAGGCCCTTTCAGGAGGGTGCAAATGTTTGCTTGACTCGCTCCCCATTATTTATCCTGTAACAAGCGACGTTGAACACAGGACCTATGAAGTATCTGTTCTGACACTGATATCCTACAGACTCCCCTGCTCAAGGCAGCTGCCATCTGTACAAAGCACGCAGCTGCTGGGTGGTCACTGAACAAGGCACTTTGTTACTGGTGACGAAAGAATTATAAAGGAACCAAGTGCTTTCAAACACTTAAAACACTTAAAATTAACAATCCCAGTATATCTCAGATCCAATACATGCTTCCCAGACACTTTTGTGCTATATTAGTCCTCGTGGCTATTATCTAATCCATTTAATGTTAGCACCTGCATGCGACAATGTGGAGCAAAATGAACTAGATGTATCATTTTATCCCACTGGGGATACTGCACCTGGGGGATCCCACACCCTTTACCACACACACATTCTCAAAAATCACACACCCTGTTGACAAACACCTTTATACTCCCATTGGACCGAGAGTGGGCCAAACCCCGAACAATACCTCAGCCCGGTGCCAGGGGTCTACGACAGTGCCTGTCTTAGGTTGTTCCTGTCCACACACAGGAATCTTACCCGTCATTAGCCTGTTATGCAGTGCTGTGCTACCGCATGCTATGCATTCACTGTCCAGCCTTCACCATACAATGCTGCGCCATGCAGTGCACACACCGCCCTGCCCTCTGCCCCGATGCCCCAAGCCTTCACTGTCGTATCTGGCCCCCCTGTGGGTGACAGCTTCCCTGCCGCCTGACGGTTTACCTGCCGTCTATTGTGCCCTGTCACACAATATACAGTGGTGCCACCAAAATCACGAACTTTCCCAAGGTCCGTGCATCCACCTATACCGTAATAGGTCACTCAGGTCTCCACTCAGACCATACCCTTTCCCTATCACAGATTGATGAGCGCTCTTCCAACGGCCTCCTCACCATGGTCAGCGCTTCCCTGTGCTTGGATTCCCACAGTCACAGCAGACGTTCACATAACACACCCAAACGCTACCACTAACATGACCTTCAGCAACAAGCAAAGCAGCAGCAAAATGGACAAACAGAGAAGCCTTTACCTCACTAAAACAGGTCCGGCCTAATCAGTCTAAGAGTCTGGGACAGAATAATCTCCGACATTCCTCGACGAGGGACTGGGACAATCCTCAATCTCAGCTGGATCTGATCCCATCCGGCTCTGAACTATGCCGTACCCGCTTCTCTTGCAGGATCCCTCCATCTAGAACAAACAGAGAACTCAGCTGCCCCCACGTTGGGCGCCAAACTGTGGTAGAAAAATTATAAATGACCTTCTCTGATAAAAAGCCTGGACCTCTCAGTTTCGAGTGAAGCAAAGGAAATTTCTTTTATTTCAGCAATTTCAGCAAAGCGCTCTCATCACACTCTGGCACTCGGTACCAAGTCCCCCCCCGCACACAGAGCAACCAGTTAATAAACCATAACTCCAAAGACTTCTAAGTACTGATTGGTCACAAAACATCAACAAACTAAGCTAAAATATATAACAAACAAAATTCTCCCGCTCCATTGGTTCACCTTGGTAGCAAGGTAAAGTCCACTCATCTTACTGGAGTCAGCCTCGGCTTCTAGACTCTACTTGAGATATGTATATAGATATTAATTATATGACATTGAATCACTGTTAATGTTTGGGTGTTCTATTGATTAATGATTAACACATTGACGTATTGTCATTGAATCACTGCAAATACATGGGCAGCATATGATTAGCATGATTAACACTAGTATGTTTAACATGATCACTTATACATCGGCATTTGTATAACATTTATATATTGCCTACTGCAATTATTGTATAAAGCTATGATTCTCTGTGCACCAGTAAGGGTAGCTTCGAATCTCTTCCTGCAAGTGGTTTCTCTACCCCCTTTGCTACGCTGTCTGCCTCTCTGAGGTCCGAGCTTTCTTCAGGGTCTGCGGAACTAACTGCAGGCAGCTATCACTAAGCGAGGTCACACAGTATTCAAAACAATCTCTTCTTGCCTAAGGCCTAAAAGATAACAGACCCAATATGCCTTCCCTCCCGGGCCTACCAATGTCCAATTCTACTACACAGTGGTGGGGCGTTAGGAGCGAGTGAGAAAGGAGGCCGTATCCCCCGGAGGGTGTGACATGGTGGGGCGTTAGGAGCCGGCGAGAAAGGAGGCCGTATCTCCCGGAGGGTGTGACGTGATGGGGTGACAATCCCCTCTTCTGAATGCCCCCTCCACTTCCAGCAACTTTCCTAAAAGGTTTGTGTGGAAATTGTGCCGCTCCATCCCTTTACAAGAATAGTTTTAAGTCTGAAGCTGGAGCTTGCCTGCCCGTTTTTCTTTCCTCTTTAATAAAGTATCAGTGTTCTACATGGCATACAGTGTACTCTCACATATTCTTCTACTGGTACTGGTATAAAGCAAGTACTGGTAACATCTACCAGTCATTCAAATACATTATTTCATTGTTTGTGCTATTTTTACATCTGTCCTGTAGGTCTGGTGTTTCTGTGGATAGTACTGTCTGAATCCCATCTCTGCTCTACGGTATTTGGAGTTTCCATGCTCTCCATACACTGTGAAATTTATTTTCTTGTACTCAAATTTCCTCCTTTAGTCCACTAGTGTGTGTATGTGTTATTGTATGTACCCTGCGATGGACTGGCATCCCATCTATGATGTTCACCTAACATAGCGTGAACATGAAAATTCCACAAACAGAGCAGATTCAACCCCCCAATGCTGGATACCTACTGAGCCACTGAAAGCAAATAGCTCCTTGGATGATTGACCATGGTTTTTTAATATTTTACCTGAAACAACATGGCAAAATATACCCCCACCTTCAGGCAAACAGAGCACTTTACCAGAATATGCTGTTTGTTTAGTTAAAAAGAGGCACTGTATAAACTGTAAGAATACACTTGAACTGTGTAGGTTTTTATTCCAAAACGTTGTAACAGAAAACTCACTCATGCAAATTTACAAGAAATTGCAACCAGGCATGGTCACTATATGTAATTTTTAGATACGTACCACAGTATCTGGAACTGAGACTTAGAACTTTTTTATTTAAGCAATTATTTTTAAGTGTTTTTCAATTTGGAAATTATAGACATTTTTGATGGGAGAAGTCCTGGGGTGCTATGAGTTTTGTGCGTGATGGGTTATAAGAACATTTATGGAAAATAGGTAAAAAGGCAAAGGGTTTAACTAGAAAACTAAAGCTTATTGATGAGCATTTCAGTCTTCTGTGCATGGAAGTGTTTCCCAGCTTGATTCTGTGAAAACAATCTTGTTAGATGCCTAGCAGAACACAGCAATGAACCCCCCCATTCAATGAATTCATTAAATATCACCACCAGTGCACTGTATATGATTTTTAGACACATACAGTACTTTTTAGAACTGATTCACATATGGTTCTGGGACGAGTCCTCTGCCACTACCATGGCCGCATGTGTTTTGCGTGTTAAGACAATATCTCAAAAACAGTTTTCTGAATCTTTCCCAAACTTCGCAGAACCATTGTATGAGTGACAAACTAGTACTACCAATCACCCCAAAACTGAAACAGTGTCACATATTGTTAGCAAAAAGGGAAGTTTTGACACTTGATTCTACAACAATAATTCAAATAGTTTTGGACAGATCTTTTTCAAACTTTGTAGAGGGCTTTTATTGAACTAGATGACATAATGCTTAAGTTGCTGTCATATAAATAGAATGAAGCTTTGTTTGGACAAATGCCAGATCTAGCAGAATAAAACAAAAAGTGATATTATGTATTATTACAAAGATTAGAGCAAATAAATTTACTACCGTGAAGCCGTACTTCACTCCACTGCGCACTTCACTCCAGTCGGGCTTTTTTGCCATGTTTTCTTTAAGTAAGAACATAAATAACTAAAACATTCAATGTATTTAAATTAAAAAATAACTTGAGGTCTCAAAATATCAAACTGAGGACACAAAAAAAATAAGTCATGTGCATATTTTAAGGATCTTGTGATGTAGTATTTTGTGGGAACATTAAACACATTTGTGTGCACAACTTAATGCATCATGGCCATGTACAGACCAATAGTGTATCTATTACAGTCCAGAAAATGTTGGTCACAGTGCAAATGAGGAATTGCATAGACAGACATATAAAAATTAATTTTATATAATATAAATGACATTTTCAGACATGGACATTAAGACATATACAGATAAGCACTTAATTGGTGTGGAAACTGGAATGTGGAATGTGCAATAAATGAATAGGTGTAGTTTCACACCAGCATGTTACATGAAGAGCTCAGAGCCTTAAGTTAACATATTTATTGGCTTTCACATTGTCAGTTGATGTACCCAGTACGTCCAGAAATTGTAGAGGTTGGCACATACAGTAGATCAGATGGGCACATACAGTAGATCAGATGGGCACATACAGTAGATCAGATGGGCGGAGCAGGTGACGAGGCTGTCCGGGGAATACAGTGCTGGCACTCCATCATCCCCCATCTTGAGTAGAAATCCAGACATGCTGCCGCATTGCGAATCATATGGAGTGGTTTGACAGCACAAGCTGGTAGATGCGGTAGTAATAAAGTACCTGAGAGGAAGCTGAACTGGATACTCAGATAGAAAATAACTGACAAAAACAAGGGGTTATAAAAGGGTTATATTCAGCTGTGGCTGAGGTTAAATGCACTATATGGACAAAAGCATTAATCACTGAATTTGCCACAGGTGTACAAAATCAAGCCCCTATCCGTGCCAGTTTACAAACATTTGTGAAAGAATAGATCGTTCTGAAGAGCTTAGTGAAGATATTCCCCAGTTTACTGTATGTGGTATTATTGCAAATTGGAATTGTTGGAACAGCAAAAGCAGCCATGAAGGGGCAGGCCATGTAGAGTAACAGAGCAGGGTTGCCAAGTGATGAGGTGCATATAGCATAAAAATCACCAACGCTTTGTTTACTGAATATCTGAAAAGTTCCAAACTTCTTCTGGCATTAATCCCGGCACAAAAACGGTGGAGCTTGGTGATGATAGCAGAAGCTCCGTGGAATCAACTTCCCTGGCCAAAAAGCTGCATGCAAGCCTCATATCACCAAGCTCCACACCAAGTGTCAGATTGAGTCCTTGATTCTGGAGCAGTGGAAACGTGTTCTGTGGAGTGACAAATCACGCTTTCCTGTCTAGCAGTCTGATGGACAAGTCTGGGTTGGTAGGGGTGTTTTTCAGGGGCTGGGCCCCTTAGTTCCAGTGAAGGAAACTCTTAATGTTTCAGCATACTAAGTCATTTTGGACAATTCTATGCCTGCAACTTTGTGGGAACAGTTTGGAGATGGGGACCTTTTCTGTTCTAGCGTGACTGTGCCCCAGTGCACAAAACAAGCTCAATAAACACGTTCGGGTGAGTTTGGTGTGGAAGATCTTGATTGACCCGCAGAGTCATGACCTCAACCCCATTGAACACCTTTGGGGGTTTGATGTTAAGGAATATTAATCATGGACCCCCAGGGACGTGGATTCAGTTTCCACCCACCATCATCAGCACGGTACTGGGGTGTTCTTCCTTCTTCCACTGTCCGTGTGGGATTCCTCCTACAGTCCAAGCATGAGTGGTTTTGCTGGACATATGTCTTCTAGTGTGTGGCCTCTTGCAGATCAGGGTATCCCTACCACATCTCATGTACTTCCTGGGATAAGATTCAGGCTCAGTGCTGACTCTGCCTTAGGTGAGTATTAGATACTTATCATTGCATTTTCACAGTTAGTAAGGTTAACTTCAGTACATATTAGAGTTGCAATTCAGTGTTCAGAAACATTATTTAAGATAGTTATGGGCATTGAAAATGAGATGATATAAAATGAACCACGTGAATTAAAAGAGTGTCTACGCTGTCATGGCGCTAAAAGGGTGCATGACTATGCTGCTGCATGTTGATTCACCATTCAGCTAGATAATTTACAGCAATATTGTATTATTGCTTGTCATTTTCTTTTTAATTTATTTATAGTTTATTTTACTTATCTTTTATACCATGTAGCATTGGTGGGAAAGCAAACAAAATTATGTTGCATATGTAAATTAATAATAATAATGATATTCTATTCTATTATATTCTATGAAGAAAAACTGTGCATATTTATCCCTGTTCACTGGCTGAAATGTTTACTCTTCGGCAGGGCAATGTCCTCTCTGACGTAACTTTAGACCTACACTTGTGATTCCAAAACCAAACATTTTATGATATTTCAGTTTTTACTTTTAAAAGCAAAAAAAAAACACATATGTCTAAGATACAGCGAAATTTGAAAAGTTTGCATACTGACTGATGTTCATAAACCAATGGTGACCATAAGGAAAAGCAGTGTTACAATCAAGAAAGTTATGGGAAGAACTAAACACCAGTAAATCCATTCTGGAAATAATTAACTTCCAAAAGTCTATTTAAGCTCAGCAATTGCCAAATAAAGGCATTTTGCTCGACTCCGTTGCATTCCTATGTTTCAAATATGCCGTTTTTCTTTTCTTTTTCAGCTTTTCATTTATTCTTCATTGTTTCATTATGCATATACTTAAGTGGAGTTGCAGCCATGACAGGTAAGGGATCGAACTACTATCTTTTTATTGTCTTTCACCGAATCCTTTTGTCAGTGGTATATCAAGGGAACTTGAGAGAGCCATGTGAATGTTTTTGTAAACAATGAGGATTCATTTGAGCCAATTCTTATTTAACCATCATCATCGAGAATCAAGATTGCCTAAATACAAGTTCTTAGTGACACATCGTGAATTCCTGAATACCTCCACAGAAAATTTGTTGACATCTGTCAGTCTGAGAAGGGTTATACGGTTGTTTCTGAAGTTTTATCTGTACTACTATCAAATGGAGAAAGGTTGAGACAATGGTGAATCTACTGGAAAGTGGCTTTCCGATGAAAATCTTGCGATGAACAAAGCATAACGCTATCAGCAAGATAATAAAGAATCTCAACACAGAGAGATCTTCAGACCTCTCTTGATTCAGCTAAAGTAAGTGTTCATTACCATAAGAAGTTCCCTATCCAAAGTGACACAGGAGAGTAGCAAGGTTGAATCCAACATTCAGTAAGAACATTGTCTGGATGGCTCTCAAGGATCTTGGAAAGACATGGAACCCTTTACCTCAGACAAAATGTAACCTTGGCATTCCCTAGAAATAACTTCCTAGTGACGGGAAGCACGTTACTTTGTTTGTGCATGATGTTTGGCTGTACCTATCTAAGCAACTGGGCTGGACTGCTAGACAATGAATCTTAACCATGCAGGCAAATTAATATCCAAATGGCTGTTAAAAACGTTGTGAAAACGTCTAACCAAAACCTAAACCTGACTGAGACTGCAGCAGTGCCTGAAAATATCTGTTTTTGAAAACCCACTAATGCTTCAGAGCCAAAGCAGTTGTGCATGGCGGTTTGAACTGAAAACTCTCCATATTAATGTAAGACCTGGGTTAACAGCTAAGGGAAGCATTCAGCTCCAGCCATTGATGGCTCAATCACTTTTGACATTGAGGGTGCAATAATTATTTTGATATTAAATACAGTATCCACTGTAGCTCTGTTACGATCTGTTACGGCTGGCGGCGGGCAAGCAGGCACGGAGGCGAGAGTCAACGGGGTGACGGGGCAAACGAGGTTTAATTCAGGCACGAATCACCAAGACAATACGAAAACAATGACCAACGCCAGACTCAGGGAGACAGGGACTGATATACACTGGTAACCGGGGATTAACAGGACACAGGTGAAAACAATCGGGCAGGAACACAAGGTAATGAGGTGGGCATGGCACACGGGAGGATCGGAC
>JAODKF010000038.1:16057188-16074428 GCA_026779585.1 Mormyrus proboscirostris | reverse complement strand
TGCTAATCCATAAAATTGGATGAAACTTGCCAGAAATTGAAATAAGATCATATAAAATCGACTCATTAAAGAATTATGCTTCTCATAACTTACCTTATGAAATTGCAGATGTGTTTCCGTGACTGAAATTTTCACTTTAAAAACTGACCACTTTGCACTGCATCTTCGGGAAAAATTTTCAGTTCGTCTTGAAGGGGAAGATGTGAACTACGTTACAATTATTTGTGTTTCCAGAAAAAACAACATATAAAACAATGACGAGCAATACAAAACACGCAATGCACTGCAGCCCAACGCTCAGGTAGTATCACGGCTTTGGAAGAAATCCAGGTAGCGAGATCTCGGGGATACACGCATACCTAATATATACAATGAAAGCCGATATATATGGAATGAAACGCGATATATATGTAATGAAACCTGATATATATACAATGAAACCCGCAATATATGGAATGAATACCGATATATATACAACGAAGCCTGATATATATGGAATGAAAGCTGATGGAATCACTGCTGGCGAACAGATCGAGTGAACGTGGAAAACTGCCCAAAAACCTTTTTTTAATTATCTTTGGTGTTTATATGACGAGTTTCAACAATTTCTATCTTTCTGTCACCACCATGTCACCTTACTTTTGTCTGGACAATAAAATGATACAAATTTTATTTTATACGTGTCGAAAGCCGTTTAAAAGTCGATTGATAATGGACAAAGCTAACAGTAATCCCACCTAAAACGACAGAATGAATCCAGTTCTGGAAGTGATTCACCAGATGTGGCTCTTATTATTGTTGAGACATTGATTGTGTTTTTATTAATGCTGTTATCATGTTATTTCACTTTAGCTAATAACAGCTAGCCATATAAGAAGCCATATTTCCAAATGGAATGCGGAGGTCTTATTCATCTTGGGTAAGGCAAATATGAAATGCATAGTACACAGCAGGCATGCCACTCTAATGACACTGAAATTGGCCTGGGCCAGATAGCTACTTAGCTGAAAACATGGCAGTCTGGTCCAGGCTAATTTCAGTGTTTCCTTACAATGGCATGCCTGCCATTATATCGCATGACATAATATCTTATTATGTATTTTCAAAATGTCTTAACTAAAAACTGTGCAGCATGTCCAGCTGCAAACACTCCCCTATAAAGAAGCTGGAAGTAACTTAAGCTGTGAAATAAGTGGTTATCGAATAAGAAGGTAAACGAATTGGACGTTGCAGATAAGTAGCTAACTTAAGCAGCGTGTGACTTTGCCATTAGTTTGGGAGACAAGGTTGACCATGGCCAAAAAACACGAAGACAACGGAATCGGCAAACGTACTGAGAAAGCGCATTAGTGATCCATAGCTCCGCCCACCGCCCCGCTCCAATTAACATATACTTTCATGTAGTGAACTTGAAAATGAAAAGGCAAAGTAGGAAATGAAAAGTCAAATTGGAAAATGAAAAGTCAAAAAGGGGTTTTAATTTTATTTTTTCACATCTTTCTACTTACTCCAACTTCAGCCTAGGCACAACTTTAGCATAGTCATAATTTTGTTTTTAGCGTTGCAACTTAGATAACTGAAGAGCCCAACCATGTGCTGTACAACTTAGATAGCTGAAATCACGCAAATGTTCGGTACAGTTCCAACTAAGTTGCCATCTGGAGATTTTGAGAAACATACCCCTGAATAGGACTCACCTTCATAGCCTAGATAGTTATAATAAGTAATAAATAACCTTCCTTCAGGGTTTGGAAGTTACATACATACAGTGATATGCAGAAGTTTGGGCACCCCTCGATAAATAACATATTTTGGTAATTTTTTTAATGCAAATGATGTAAACACAGTCTCTGTAGGAGACCACAATAATGTTTTTATTTTTTATCTTTGTTCAATTTATAATATAAAAAGTAACTATGTATCAATGTTTGGTGAGACTGTGTTTACATCTTTTCAATTAAAAAATTATCAAAATATGTTTTTTTCAGCCTAAACATTTGCATACCACTGTAAGCTGTCTATATCATATAACTTTTGCTAGATACAACCTCACATTTTTAAATGAAATCTACAGGGAAACCTCTTTCAGGACCAAATATTATTCAGGTGGGTTAGATTTGGCCTGCTGGCCGCCATGTCCAGACCAACACCTTACATCAGTGGCTGTCGGTCTGTATATTTTTCCTTGCCAGGTGCACTTGTGCAAACTCCATGCATGCCCCTCAAAAAAAAGAAAGAAAAAATCTGTTGCAGGTTGTACAGGTCCGTTGGGTTTGAAAGTGGGCTGATACAGTATATGTTAAGTTTGGAGGAGTAGTTTAGACTGTTATATAACAGTCTAGGATTTTTTAATCAATCCGCTTTACCACCTTATTTTACATAATGTAGGATTTATATTTGAAAGAGGGAACAACAGTATATGAGATTCATAGCATAGCATTCATAGCATGTCATTTCCAGGTACTGAACTCTCCTTATTCAACTATGCCGATTTTCATTTTATGGCACCTCTATACTGTGTAAATAACCATTTATATGTTACAGATGAAGTGAAAGATTCACCCAGTGTGGTCCAGGATAAGCAGTTGGGAAAAAGAGAACTGAAGAAAGCACCGCAAAACAAATAAAGTTTCCATAACTGTGTAATGATATCCTTGTTTTATTTTTTTGTGATCTACAGTACAATTGCTATTTCTAATAATCTCAGAATCATGTTTTACTGATTAAAGGAAATGTGCTTATAAAGAGTGATCTTTTTAATAGGCCTATTTTGCAATGTGACTAATTTCAGCTACAAAAAAGTACCTTATGTGTAATGATGAGACAGAGAAGATCCAAGTGCAGGAGGTATGGATGTTTAGTTCGGAAGTTCAAATCGAAATCAGAGAGAGGCAGGGCCAGAACCAGGGCAGAGACCAAAGACAACGTGAATACATAATCCAAAGGGGAGAATGCAAGTATGTACAGCCAATAGGTCAGTAACAAGAAGGCAATCAATGATGCAACCAAAACCAGCAAAACACAAGGTCCAGAGACCTGTATCACAAAGTTGGCACATAAAAAAACATCATGTGCAACAATCGGCCAATTCACTTAAGCAAGGATTACAGCACAGTTACATATTTCAATGCTGTGGAACAGAGAGTTATGGTAAAGAACAAAGAGTTATGAAGTATAATAATGTATAGTACTGGTGATGACCAACATTACCACAATGGATAGAAAGGCATGAAGCAGCAGATTGCTGACAGTGTAAATGTATATGTACAGTTTGATTGTTAGTATAATTGACTTCATTTTCAAACATCTTCTTTGTGGTTTTTGTAATTATTCTTGTTTTTTTAATGCATGTCATTCATTATTAAAGGTCACCTAATCAAAATTACTTAATTCCTTACACATACACGTGCACACGCACACAGTGTGGATGTGTTGCCGTATCTGAGGAGAGCATCATCCATGTTCATTTGTAATTACACCATTCAAGTGGAAAACGTAGAATAAATACCCCAATGACCATAAAACTAAATGAGATGGGCATACTGAGTATGTTTTCAGGAATGGATTATTATGGACAATGCACGCCACTTGATTTTCAGATTATGTATCTCTATACATCTTCATTAATAATGGCAAAAATCTTATAAGTTTACCACATAAAAATCGAACAAATCCGAAGTGTGCCAGGAATCCAACTTTGCGAAACAGGCAAAAGGAGGTCAGAAACACAGACCACGCCTGGAAAGGCTCTAATAGACATAAGAAAGAGTAAAGTGCAGGGCAGGCACACAATACTCCACGAGTTCTTAAAGTGCCAGGCCGGTGCCCTGAGTACAGTAAGGATTAAGTGATCAGTGTTGGCACACAATAGCAATGAAATGTGTCCTCTGCATTTAACCCATATGTGATGTCATGACATAACAGGGGCCAGCTAATTCAGCACCTGGGGAGCAGTGCTTGGGGGGGGCAGTGCCTTGCTCAGGATTCCTCAGGGGTGTTTTGCTGGTCGGGGATTTGAATCAGCAATCTTTCAATTACAAGTGTGCGTCCCTAACCATTAAGCCACCATTACCCACAATTACTGGTGATGCCTGGCAGTTGTTAGTGGCCCAGGGGAGACGATCATTGCAGGCGTGGCGGTTTAGGTGGGCGTGGTCGAGGATCATAACACATAGGTGTGACATTATGGTAGAAAAGTGCTGTTTTCTCATTGTTTTAACTTAGATTTTAGCAACAGAAACCTTCAGTTTAATTTATAGCAGGTGATATTATTTTAATTATTTAATTCTCAAATAAAAATTGCCCAAGGAAAAGTTCTGTTGAAATTCTGGGTACTTGTGTTCTATCTTCAAATGAAATTTTACATTCAGCACTTCCAAGAGAAGCAGGCCCTGAAGACAACAGCTGCTGGCATACAAACACTAAATACAGCTTATAAACAACTGCCTGATTAACCATTTCCATTCACATATTTCCAGCCTTGCTCCATCACACAAGTTGTACAGCATTTTACACCATCAACCATCTTAAATCTTCATAACTGAAAATGTGTTTGTGCATTGAGATGGAGCGGCATCCCGTCTAGGCTGTACCCCGATGCCCAAGGCTGCAAGCGCCCCACAAGCCCAACCTGAATCAGTAGATGGCTGAACCAGAATTCTTTCTGTGTTTAGACCGTTCTTGAAATCACTGGGGTGTCCTCAGAAAAAGCTTTGCTCTGTGGTGTAAGAAACCAAACTGAATTTAAAGTAAATTCTTTTAATGGTAATTAAAGGAATAACTCTGCTTATGCCATAAAATCGAAGTAACCCAATAATTAAAAGAGCAGGAAGATGGAAAAGCTCGATCACAAATAACTTTTTCCAGTGATCAGTAATGCAGAGAAAAATGTATAATCAAAAAAAAAAAAAAAAATTCAAAAGGTCATTTATTATGTACAGGAGGCCACATATAAAATGAGTTAGAAACTTTTTTAAAAAGCAACATCTTTTAATTTTCTGGATTGGCATTCATGTCGAATATAAAAAAAAAAATACATTTAAAAACAGAGCCATTTACAAGTTTCGTGTTTAAAATCTCAAGTTATAATGCCAAAAGCATCCGCGACCATTTGGATCGCACGGAGAGGATCCACTATCTCTCTCACGTTCTCTTTTCCCAAGATCCAGTCAGGAAGAAATCTAAAAAAAAAAAAAAAAAAAAAAAGAATGGAAAAAAAATCATGCATAGTTAATGCAGGACACTCAGTTTTTTGTTTTTGAAATACTGCCACCTTGTGGGCAGTAATACTTCACATTGAAAGATAATCCCGAAAACAAAATGTCATCAATTTATTACATCTGACATCTAATTAGTTTACCACATAAACTGGACTATCTAAAGTGTGCCAGTTATATCAAAAATAGATTTAATAGTGATGATGGGTCATGCAGGTCAAAGAATTCTAATTTTGTTTACATGAATTTGTCAATTCATAGAATCATTGTCAGTAACATTGGAAAGACTGGAACAGCATGATAAGATTCACAGTATGATAAGTCTCAAGAATGATCATATAATTCCACAGTGTGCAATATTTCACAATTACTATTAGCTACAATGACCGTTAAAGTGATGAAAACCAAAGGATTTGATGGTTGAAAGGAGATATGCACAGATGCAGGAGATATGCAGGTGAGACTCTCCGTTTGGCTGCCTTTTTCCCCCCCAATACCACTAATCAGCAAATGTACATGGTATGATAACCAGTTTTGATATCGTGACATACTGCTGCAACCCTATGACAGACATAAGTGAAAAGACCTTCAAAAGATTGAAGAACAGAAATGTGAATGATTACAGAATCATCACAACCATGCAAATGAAACACGAAAATCATGACAGATTCATAAAAAAAAAAGATTCATGGAATGGAAGGGAAAATGTAATCATCTAAATGGGGAGGAGTTCCAATGTGTGTTACCTGAATGCTGCCTTTTAACATTAGATTTAAGAGTTCAGATTGAATTTTGTTTAACAAATCAAATGGGGTGATTAAATCAGGCCTTGGGATTTGACCGATCCGAATAATAATGAAAAGAAGGATCATGAAGTAACTTTGGCAGG
The DNA here is from genome assembly GCA_026779585.1 of Mormyrus proboscirostris. Lineage (NCBI taxonomy): Eukaryota > Metazoa > Chordata > Actinopteri > Osteoglossiformes > Mormyridae > Mormyrus > Mormyrus proboscirostris. The sequence goes on along the minus strand of JAODKF010000038.1, from coordinate 16,068,323 downwards.
TGAACCTGAGTGGCCAGCTCTGTCCAGTGTGCATGATAGTGTCCATGGAGACTTCCAGGAGCAATCTGGTGATAGGACAGTTTTTGGGCGTGAGTCTAAAAGCTTTAACCATGAAATTTGTTTCACACTTACCTTGGAACTGGCTTCGTTTTGTGAGCCGGTGTCTGAGCAAAGAAGCTGCCATTGAGGGAGGCGTTCATCCTTTGTTTTATGACCGTCCGTTCGACATCTTTTTTGTGTTTCCGAATGGTGAGACGATAGATGCTGCTAATTCGGTCCATCGCTTTGGGTAGGTTTCTTACCTCCTAAAGACGGGGGGGGGGGGGTGAGGTAAGTGTCTAAAGACGAAGAAAACAATCAAATAAATCTAATCCAAGTAACTTACAGCTGCTCTCTGCCTGTCGTGCAGCAGAATGGTTAGGAGGAAACACGTCTTGGTGAAAATACTCCCTCCTTTGTCAGCCACTTTGTCTCCAGCCTTTTCTCTGTAAATCTGCAGCAGTTCTAAAAGGGTTTCAACTGAATTTTCCACTCCATAAACTGCTTCCGTGGTTTTGTCGTACTGAAAAAGGGAAATTATACAATCATATGCCATGTGATTAATATGGTCTCTCTCACACACACACACACACACACACACACACACACACACACAACTTCCTAGGGGTCACTTGTCTCATTTATATTTCAATACAAGTAAAACTGCCCACTACCCAATCATGCTTAGTGTTACCTTGGATAAGTTCAGGAGCACTTGGATCGCATAGCTGATAACTTCCATACAAGGAATGCTGCGATTGCAGCTCCTTATGAGAGTGAATATGACAAAGGTGGCCCCACTTTTGACCAGGCGCTCACAGCATTCAGGTGAAAGTCTTGTTGATGTTTCTGGAAATGAAAACATTAAGTGGCTTCCAGTTTAACTCATCCTCAAAAGTGCATGCATGCTCAAATCATAGTTTAGTGCTATACCTAGTTAGCTACATTAAAAACTAAACACACCGCAAAAGCCAATCCACGATTCTCCAAACATGGAAGCTGACCACCTCAGCTTCAGATAACACATTAACTTCTCATTCTTCCCAAAGGACCAATGAAGACTGACCCAGGTGTTTTAAAGCTGCCAAGATGTATGAGAAGTGCTTGTATCTCAGGAGGTAGTCGATTGCGGTCGAGGTCTTGTTACAAAGCTTGTCCTCCTCTTTAACCATCGAATTAATCTTTCTGAAGCGACGTCTCATAGCAACAACCTTTGATGTATCGTGGAGCCGTCGGGAACGGTGCCCTCTCCACAAAGCCTTTTGAAAAGGAATCAGGGGGTAACAGTCATATAGAAAATGAGACGACATTCTGCTGTAATGGAATTTAGCTCAATTAAATTCCAATAATGTTTGAGTGCCAGTGAAAGCACCTGCAGTTTTATGATTCCATGCTGCACTCTCTGTTCGCGTTTTTTGGCCAAGAACTTCCTGACAGCTCGCTGGATGATAGTGCTAGCTCGATGGCGTCTAGATAACCAGATTCGCACTGTCCTCTGCAGTTTGATGAGTTTCTCTCTGTCCTTGAGGTACCGTTTCTGTTGTATCCTCGTTCTGACCCATCTCTGACAAAACAAGGTTTCAAAAATTAGGGACGAATTCAGGAAAATAATGACTCACATACGAGAGACATGACCTGGGCACCCAAAATCAGCTGCTTCTTCCCAAATACCTGAATGCAAATTATGGAGGACATCTGCTTCCTGGCTGACTCCAGGGCTCGATGTGCTCGGATGCACCGCTGGATCTTTATGGCACAGAGATGGTGGTACGCTACTGCTGAAAAACATTTCACCCTCCGCGCTTGGGCCTCCTGTTTCACCTATGGGTGTAGGGGAACCGTGCTTTATATGTCTTCATTATTACAGGCTTTGTCATGCATTTCAATATAAATCAATGTCAACAGTAACAAATCCCATTTCAGATTTGGATTATACTGTTCTCACATACCACTGATGCACATATAGGCCGTTCATTCAAAGAGTGAAATATACCCTTCTTCTTGCGAGCCATCCTCTGCCGAATGCTTGAAGGGCCAGCGTAGCCGTCTTCTTCTTCCCGAAGGCACCCCTCTCCGCTTTCCCCCTCTGCAGCGCCCGAAACCGTCTCTGTAAAACCAGAGCAGCCGCTCTCCGTAGCTCGAGATCCCGTCTCTGCGCGTGCCCCCTGTAGGCTGACTGAATCACTACGGCGGCATTTCGCTGAGCGGTATATTTCCGACGAGCGAGGCTCCCTTTAAACCAGGCCTGAATCTTGACTGCTGCCCGCCACCGCTTGGCGTGCTGTCGTCCCTGAAGGCCGCGATACGCTGCCTACAAAGGGACAATGAGGCCAGATTACAACACAATACAACAATTATATATGAATTTACAAGTATAAAATACTTATTTATATATACAGCTCGGGGAAAAAAAATTAAGACATATTTTTTTTTAAAATCTGTATTCTTTAATCCTGGTTCTGCTGGCAGAAGGCTACACTGAGAGACAGGCTGCTTCCAGACTCAAAGTTCGTAAGACCGCAGTACACAAGAACAAGGTGAAGCAGGAGCAGGAGACCAAAAACCAGCCAGATAGAGGGCAGAAGCAACTTTCTAATGCCAGTGATGAGCGGCAACTTATCCGGCAGTGTCTCATAAAACACAGAATAACCTCAAGTGACCTTCAAAAAGAATGGGAAACATTAAGTGGTGTGAACTGCACTGCTAGGACAGTTAGGACTGCTAAGGTTCCAAGATGCCCTTAAAGACCCAGAAAGCAAGGAAGAAATCCTTCATTAATGAGAGGCAGTGAAGAGCCAGGTTGTACATTTTACCCAGACGCATTCCTATAAACTGCAAAATAAGTGAAATTAAAAATGTTGCTTTGGTCTCAAATTTTTTAAGAGCTGTATATACTCAAGTTACTCAAGTGCATCCCTCTGAACTATATTGTATTATTAATAACTGAAGTGGCATTTGTTTAATAAGGCTTATAGCCTTTATTGTAACATGCACAAAGGTGTTTCATAATATTCACCTGTATGAGGACAGCAGATTTCCTCATCTGCATATACCTTTCCCGGTCTTTTCTGCCCAGGGTATAGGCCCTGTAGAACTCTTGAATTTTTGTAGCAGATGCCTTCTGCTGCTGGAAATATTTTCTTTGCACCATTCCACGATAAAATGCCTGTTAAAGAAAAAAATTTGTAAAAAATGTAAAAAAAAAAAAAATTGATCAAACTAATCGTCAAGCATTTTGCCTAGCAAAACTCCTCAAAAAAAAAAAAAAAAAAAACCACAGAATCAGTTAATTGCAATGGCTTCAGAAAAGATTTTAAAGACATACCTGAATAGTAACGGCGCTCTTCTTGCACTTAAGGAATTTCTTGCGTTCGACGTGTCCTCGTAATTGTGCCTGAATGACCTGGACGCTCTTCAGAGTCTTCAGGTAGACTTCCTTTTGCGCTCGCATTTCCAGCCAGGCTCTGAAACGCCTTTGGAGAGTCACTGCTGCCATTCGATAGCTTAAAAAGCGCTTTCTATCCACGCACATCCTGTAGCTGGCCTGTATCTTCACAACATTTGAGCGGAGATGCAAAAAACTCTTGCGATATGGGAGCATGCGCATCACTGACTGGATCTTCACCGCTGACCGTTCACACCTCGCCATTCTCCTTGCCAGCATGCCGCGATAGGCACTCTGCAACAGAACCGCCGCTTGCCTAATGGAGAGGTAGCCAGCCCTCAGTTTCTGGGTTGTTTTGCAAGACCTGTACCATCTCTGTATCACAAGAGAGGACGTCTGCATTTTTCTGAACTGATTGCGGGTGTAGTGACCCCTGAATGCCGACTGGATGACCACCGCAGCATTCCGGCAGCGCAGAAACCGGCGCCGATCCACACACACTTGAAGGAAGGACTGAATTGTACGAGCGGCTCTTTTTTTCTTCGCTAGTCGCCTTGCTTTCAGAGCACGGAATGAGGCCTGAAGGCAAACGGCGGCCCTTTTCATTCCCATGTACTTCTCCAACTGAACATCTCTAAGTTTCTGGGCTCGCAGCCTTTGCTGCAAAACTGTAGCTGCCCAGTGTAATCTCACAAAAACCACCCTCTGCTGATGCATCCTGAAGGTAGCTTGTATCAGTGTGGCCGCTCGATGCGATCTAGCCAGCTTTTTCTGGACTCTGTGCCTCCTGAACGCCGCCTGAACAGATATGGCCGCGTTTCTCAGTTGTAAAAATTTTGCTCTTTCTCGCTTGCTTTGCAGATACGACCTGTAATGTTGCTGAATGATGAGAGCAGACAGCCTCATTGCCTGGTATTTTATTGCCTCTCTGTGTCTTCTAAACAGTGATTGGATGAGAGTGGCTGCCGCACGTTGCCGGCGAATCATCTGCCTCGTCCGCCACCCTCGGTACGCTGCCTGCAAAGTTACGGCAGCGCTGCGCACATGGAGGTACAGTTCTCTTTGCCTTCTACCAGCAGCCACTGCACGGTACTGCAGCTGCACAGCAAGGACAGCAGATTTCAAGGAAAGGTACTGCTTACGGGCAGCATACCCTCTAAACACTTTCTGCAGGGTGCGGGCAGCACTGCGCATTCGTATGAACCTCTGCCTGGCCTTCATGCCACGGAAAGCACCCTGAATGCAAATGGCAGCCTGCTTTTTTACTGCTAGGTTGTGCTTCTCCTTAATCATCAGTTTATTGGCCCGGTAACGTCGTTGGACCACATCTGCTGCCCACTGCAACTTTCTATAAGAGGTTCTGGCTCGGTGCTTTCGAACTGCGACCTGTATAACTGTGGCTGCTTTGCGCTCCCTTACCAGCTGTCGGCGAGCTTTTACTCCTCTGAAGGCTGCTTGGATTGTCACGGCGGCACTGCGCTTCCTCAAGTATTCTGCACGCATCCTTCTGGCAGCCATAAAAGCTTTATATCGAAGCTGGATGACTATAGCAGCTGCTCGGAGTGACACAAAGCGTTTCCGTGCCCTGAAGGTCCGGAAACTTCTCTGGATGGAAGTGGCTGCTTCGTGCATGGTTTTAATCTGCTGCCTGGCTCTGTAATTACGGAACGCTAATTGGATTATGCTTGCTGACGTTTTCTTCACCTTGTACTCCTGCATTAGCAAATCCCTCTTTCTGGAAGCTCTGTATCTTTCCTGAATGACTCTTGCAGCCCAACGCATTTTTTGGAACTGGGTATAACACCGCCGCACCCTGAAACAGCGTTGAATCACAAGGGCAGCAGAGCGCATTCTCTTAATCTCACATCTTGCTTGTTTTCCTCGGAATGCTGCCTGGATCGCCACAGCACTGTGCCGAAGTTTCAAGAAGTCTTTTCGGACTCGCTTTCCTTCCAGATGACACCGGAACTGTCGCTGTATCACCACCGCGGCCAACTTAGCCGCTATGAAGGGCATCCTCTCCCGGTACATTCTGAGGTAAGCCTGAATCACAGTTGCCGATCGGCGCATTCTTTGGAATTCCTTCCTGACTTTCATTCCTCTATATGCAGCCTGTATAGTGACTGATGCAGCTACTAAAGACTGATAGCGCTGCTGTTGACGTCTCGCAGCAAGATGAGCCCGGTAGTGCCGTTGAATTTTGACAGCAGCTGACTTTACTTGAAGGTACCTCTTGCGCATGCTGTAAGCGGCATAATGTCTTTGAATTATTCTGGCAGCATTTTGCATCTCTCGCACTCGCTGCCTAGTTTTCATGCCACGGAACGCAGACTGTATGCGGACTGCTGCATTTTTCATTGCTTCATATTTCCGAACTTGGGCATTTTTCAGCCGAGTGGCTTTGAACCTTTGTCCGATGACAGATGCAGCCCAGCGCAGCTTGTTAAACTGAGCGACCTGCTTATGTCTGCGGTAACATGCTTGGATGACAGTTGCAGCTTTGTGCATCTCCTTTACCTGGAGACGGGCTTTTAAGCCCCTGAAAGATGATTGTATCACAAGGGCTGATTTCCTTCTCCTCAAGTACCACTCACGTTGGCATCTTCCTTCCATCCAAGCCCTGTAACATTGCTGTATAATAACAGCTGCAAATCTGGCTGCTTTGAAAGACATCCTAACTTTATACATTCGAAAATTTGCTTGAATTACAGCTGAAGCTCTGTGCCTGCGCTTTAGATCTCTTCTAACCTTACGCCCCCTGTAAGACGCCTGGAGCCTGACAGCTGCTTGTCGTAGTCGATTATATTGCCGCTGTTGATGTTGACCCAACAGATGTGCCCGATAGTGTTGTTGGACAACTATAGTTGCTCTTCTGAGTAACACAAAATTGCGCTTACAAATAAAGGCCTTAAATTTAGCCTGAATTAGGCTGGCTGCTCTATGCTTTTCCTTCATCTCCTGTCTGACCTTCATTCCACGGAATCCAGCCTGCAAAGTAATGATTGCTTCTCTCTTCTTCAGGTACTGCCGTCGCACATTTCTTCCAAAGATGTATGCCCTAAACTTATCCTGCAGCACCAATGCTGCCCTCCTCTTCAATCTGAACTGCAACTGGACGGAGCACCTGCGGAAATGTGACTGTATCAAGATGGCAGCTTTGTGCAACCTCTCAATCCTCCTCCTTTCAAGTCTGCCTCTCCACAAAGCTTGGAGTTTAATTGCGGAATTCCGAAGAGCCACATATTCCATTCTCCGTTTCTCACCCAAAAGTTTAGCCCTATAGCGTTGTTGTACGTGTCTGGCAGCTCTCCTCAACAACAAGAATCGCTTCTGGGTCGAGGACATTCTAAACGCTGCTTGAATTACTACTGCTGCCCTGTGCTGTGCGCGCTTCTCTTTGCGTGCAATGTAGCCACGGAATGCTGCTTGCAGGGTAACTGCAGCAACCTCCATTTTCAGGTACTGTAATCTCTCCCTCTGCTTCTGTGTACAAGCTCTATACCAACGCTGGATGATGAGCGTAGCGTGTCTGACCTCTAAAAAGCGCCTCCTCAGAGCAAAAGTCTTGAATGTTCTTTGGATGATAGCTGCACTCGAATGCTGCAGTTTTAATATTTGGTAGATTTTCCTCTCTTTTAAACCTCTATACCATGCCTGTATAATTACTGCCTTCTGGAGCACTTTTGCATACCGTCGACGGCACACGAGCATTCTGTACCACGACTGTATTCTCAAGGCTGCTGCAGCTTGACGGGTCCTCTTCTGTGTCTGCCATTTCCGGAAAGCAGTCTGTAGAACAACGGCCGCATTGTTTTTCCTTATGGACGACAGGACCCTCCACCTCCTGAAGCTTTTTTGAATGGTAACAGCCGCGTTCCGTAATAAGCGGTATCGCTGCCGGTGTTCTTTCGCGAGCAGAGAGGCCTTTCTGCGTTGCTGGAACACCATCACTGCCCACCGAAGCCGTCTGAAGGCAGCCACAGCGACCTTCATCCGCACACGGGCTTGGATCATGACAGCATAGTGCCTCAGCCTCTGAAAGCGTTTCACAGCCAAATACCTCCTCCATTCCGCCTGTGTGAAAGTGAGGAAAAAGAGCAAGTTTGGAAGAGCACAGAAGTGATTATTACAGTAAGGGTTAGAAAGTGTCTCATCAAAAGGGAAAAGTAGCGTAAAATCTTTCTTGCGACTTTCATTGAAGAGCCAACATCGGTTTGACCGTACTTGGATGACTACTGCAGCAGAATCTCGCAGAATCTGAAGCTTCTCCATCCTCTGCTGTCTAATCTCTTGTCTTACTAAGTGGCCGCGCCAAGCAGCCTGAAGGACTACTGCTGAAGCCTGCAGTCTCTCCTCACGGCGTCTCAGTAGGAACCTCTTGACAGCCACCTGTATCTTGGCGGCAGCGACATTCTTTTCCTGTGAGGCAGGTCGAAGTGAGAAACAGAGGTTTAATCAAGCCGAATAAATGGTTCCTCGGAGAGTCGTGTGCTGTAGCTCTGAAGTACCTTGAGGAGCCTCCTCTGCATTTTCAGCCTGTATTTCCTCCAAGCTCCCTGAATGAGCCACGCAGCTCTGCTCTCGGCTCGCAGGTCCAATAGCCGAGCACAAAGGAAAGACAGGTAGCAGGTCACCACCTGAGAAGAGATAAGCTTGCTTTACATCCTAAAAAACCTAAAGAAAAGAGCCATCCAAAACATCACATTTATGAAAACAATTAAACCGAATGTACGAGAGTAAAAGGAACAATTAGGTTGCAATCCAAAACGCAAAATAGACCAAAATGATGTACAGCGAAATACCAACTTTTTCATTTGGAATCGTGTTGGACATATCAGTTGGCGCAATCATGGCTGGAATCCCTCCCAGAGGAGTCACAGCAGCATGCAACAGTTGGAAATTTCTTCTCTCATTCTCCAGAAGCTCTTTGTAATCCAATGAGGTGCCTGTTATGAAAATGATACAACACATGCATTGACATTCCTAAGTTCCAAGTAAAGCATGAATGTTACCAACAGTGTAAGTCACCATTGTGCATACCAGGGCTATTGTTCAAAGAGCTGTCTGAATCACTAAGTGAACAGCTCAACCCAACTCTCCCACGTTGGTCACACTCTACGGTCTGGGTTGTACGCTGGTAAATGGCGTCCAGGGGAAGGTGGCAGGGATGATAGTGATGTAGGAGGTGACAAAGAAGCCGTCCATCTGAGAACGACACGGTGAAATTCTCTGCCTGGAAGCAGTAAGAATTCAGTCAAGCGCTTGCACAGAAAACAGGTCGTCACGTGCAATTAGTTTGCACGTCTGGATAGCGCTTGTTTTATACACAGTAGAGCTGGTCCATTAGTGAAAATGAAACAAAGGTACCTTTAAGTGGTAAAATGCGCAGACTGCATTGACCCAGTCCATCAACAGTGTCAGTTTTGCAGCGCTCTCTTCAGATTTGACTTGCTGGGGCTTTGGTATCACATTGCTGTGCTGCTTCCATGCGGCTAGTTCCTGTCTGCTTCTCCACATTCGTTGAAGGAAACATATTTCTTCTTTGAGTTTCTCTTCATCAAGCAAAACATCCACCTTGAAATAATTACACAGAATCAGCGTGATAACAGAAGTACCGAGTCTAAAAATTTACTTGTTAGTTTCAGTATTTTGGAAGTAACTCAAATAGCTAATCCAGTGTAATCACACGGTATCCTGATATCGAATTCACAATGACAAATATAATCATTAAAACAGTTCAGACGGTTGTACATGTAATCTTCTATGCAATTTTAATTCAAGTGATAAAAACCAAAGCAGCAACCATTAAACCCCTGGCGATACATTGTATGGACAAAAGGATTGGGACACCTGGCCATTACACCTACAAGAACTTTTATGACATGCCAGTCAAAATCATAGGCATCAATATGGAGTCAGTCTCCCCTTTTGTGGCTACAACAGCTGCCACTCTTCTGGGGAGGCTTTCCACAAGATTTTGGAGCATGTCTGTGGGAATTTTGACATAATCACCCAGAAGAGCATTTGGGAGGTCAGGCACTGAATACTGGATGTGAAGGCCCGGCTCGCACTTTCTATTCCCAAAGGTGTCCAATGGGGTTAAGGTAAGAGCTGTGCAGGCCAGTCAAGTTCTTCCACACCACCCAACCATGTCTTTATGGACCTTACTTTGTGCCCCGGGGCACAGTCATGCTGGAACAGAAAAGGTCCTTCCCAAAACTGTTCCCACAAAGTTGGAAACATAAAATTGACCTAAATGTTTTGGTATGCTGAAGCATTAAGAGGTCCTCTAACTGGAACTATGCGGCCGAGCCCAACCACCGAAGGGGGAAAAATAAAAATAAAAAATACATTATCCCTCCTCCAGGAAAATTTAAACTGGGTATCTGCCATACCCAGACATGTCCATCGGACTGCCAGATAGAGAAGTGTGAACTCCACAGAACACCACTGCCGCTGCTCCAGAGTCCAGTGGCGGCTTTACACCACTGACACACGGTACTGCGCATGGTGATGTGAGGCCTGCATGCAGCTGCACAGTTTTTGTGCTGGCATTAACACCAGAGAAGGTTTGGAACTCCTCAGCAACCCCGCTCTGTTATTTTACATGGGACTAAACTGTTCCAATTTGCAATAAAACCACTTACAGTTTACCATGGAATGTCAAGCAAAGAAGAAATTACACAAACTGACTTACTGCAGAGGTGGCACCCCATGAGATTTTAATTCACTAAACTAGTTTACACATTTCAGAATCCGAAAGCAGTAATAAACCACGTGGAAATAAACAGACACCACACATGCCAATTCTTGATTTCAACAACAGAAATAACTTTACAGACTATTTTAACAGGCATGCTTGCACAACTGACTACACACACACACACACACACAGTAAACTACAATCAGAAGAACCTTGAGCTTCCCTTGAGAAGTTGCAGCAGTTATTCGCCTGGCCATAACAAATAATCTAGCACAAATGTTAATGTAAAATGTAAGATGGTGTCACTGGTCAGTGTCCCAAGCTGGTTTAAAGAGCTAACTGCAGAATCGTTGGGAGTAAAAATAGAAATCAGTATAATACCTGAAAAGCAAAGATGATTTTCCACAGAAGAGTTATTGATTTCTCTCTGTGTCCATCCACAATATCTCTTGATTCAATGGTTCCACCTGCAATTATGGCACAGTCAATTTTAATTACATTTCCATAAAAAAAGCCAAAAGAAACTGGATAAATAAAAATGATGCAAATTAAAAAGCAGCTGCAAACGTAAAGGCTAAGCATCCTAGTCTATATTTACCATGCTCATCCTTCAGGTCAACACCTCTGTCTTTCAGCACCTGCAGCGCAATGTCAACATTGTGCACCTTCTGAAGGCGACTTATGGCAGGTACCCTTAGCTTCTGAGAGAGGCTCCAGTTTTGGGTGAAAAGCTCCATAATTCTCCTGTTTCCCCAACATGAAAAAAGATCAGATTAAATGGTTAGAAATGAGCAGATCACATAGGATTTAACAATTTTACACATTGTGTATATATTCATCTATTAAAAAAACAACATCATGATCTTATACCGTAATTTCCAGACTATAAGCCGCTACTATTTTCACTTGCTTTGGACCCTGCGACTTATATAACGGTGCGGCTTATCTATCTTTTTTACTGCTAACGGTCGCCAGGGGCGCACTATCTAGGAAGAGGACTTCGGTGGT
>JAODKF010000038.1:16019654-16050312 GCA_026779585.1 Mormyrus proboscirostris | reverse complement strand
ATATAACAGAAAGTATTGTTATTACACGTTTATTCCTTGAAAACAGTAATCGACATAATTTAGTCTTAATTGTAATTTAACTCCATTACATTTCTTTACCACTACTGCATTTGTAATTCCGGTTCATTTTGCTAATTAACTCGTTGACATTTCGTCAGTGTTCCCAAGCTGCTTGTTGCACACCCAGGAACGGCTCACCAGTGCCGTCTGGTGTCGATTCACGGAACAACTCCGTTTGCACCTTGCAGATTGAGTCGGGACCCCGACGTCTGAACCCGACAAGCGCACCGTCGTCACTAACAGCCCGCAACCAGGATGCTTTCTAATCGCGAACATGGCTCTCTCCTTCTCTGGCAGATTTAAGGCAAAGGGCTGGGTACTCCTGTTTTTTGCAATTTCGGCCTCGACAGCAAGTAAGTGACAGTCTTCTGATACAGTTTTTGTTATTCTGTACTATTTTTATTTAGTTAATAACTGGTGATTTTCTCTTTCAGTTTAGAAATGCAATGATAGTGTTTGTTGAATACCATATTTTCCTCTATCTAAGCTATAAACATTAATTTATACAGTGGGGATTCTGATTGTGTGCATAGTTATTAATTATACCGCATTTTAAATTACTTGTTTTAACGGCATTTGTGTTAAATTGTTAATGAAATGTATATAATTCGTGTAAAAATAAATATGTTAATACTTCCCATCTTTATAAATTCACATATGCTGGAAGTAAAATTAAAAGAATATTTGGTTACAATTGATTAAATTACATCATGGCGAGAAATTAAAATACTGATTACCTTCAGTTACTGGACTGACTATTTTCAGGAAGAGCATACTGGATGGTATAATGAACGAGAAAATCAGTTTTAAGAAAACTATGATGTATTGTATTAGACTCCTTATTGTATAATGTTAGTAAGAATACGTTTTGCTATATGTTAGGTATTAAGTTTTGATCTTTGTTACTAACTCACGAGTAAATGTACAATATGCTCATATCATACTGTAAAACTGCTCAGTGCATATTTCCCCAAACCACAACCTAATTAATTAGTTTTCTGTCCAAAAACAATCAGTACATGCAAGACACTATTCATAATTGGAGTTAAATTGCATCTATGTCAAATAATGTAAATACACACCTGACTTGGATTTAAAAATGTGGTTATGGCAGAAAAGTGTTCATTGTATTTAAATGTTGATAAATGTCATGACAAATGAAATGACCAGCATTTGTTTAACTGAAACAAATCAGGACACAGGTTAGACGCATTCCAAAAAATCTGTCAGTGTTGACATATGGCAAGGTAACCTTTGACCCGAGTGGGTGCTCAATGCTTAACCTGAGGTGTCTTGGAAATTTTCTGCATTACTCAGAAATCTTAGTCTAAATGTCTGGGTCTAGACACCTAAACATGAACATCTGAACACCTTTTCATAATAGAAACCTTGTTGAAGCTGTACAGCCAATTGATGACAGGAGAGCAACTTTTACAGATACACAGTCTGAAAGATGAGGAAACGGAGACATTTTTTAAATTAGCTGACAGTGAAACAGATCTTCTTTGTTCTTTTAATGCATTTACACTCATCTCAGACATTCCAGCCCTTGCATGGCAAATTATTTTAGAAGCAGCCTAATTTGTTCTGCAAATTAGTTCTGTTATAGCAGTGAGAATCTGTGTTTCTCTTGTAAGATTAGACCCCCCTTTGATGTCATCTAAGGTTTCAGACTGGATGCAGAGACAGAGGGCGGTGTTTGATGTGCACCAGGTGTGCGAAGCTCAGTAACGTGACTGTCCTCGCTTTATTGCCCGATCATCGCCAGCACGTGCCAGCAATCAACCAGCACTTGAGATAGCTCACTCCCAGACATTCATTTAATTAAATTAACCTATTAACTGACAATGAACTGATAGTGGTTTGGCTTTAAAAATTAAGATAAATTGTTTATGTATAAATTGTTTAAAAAGACAAGGCTGACATTATAATTGTTATTATTATAGCGTTTATATGAAGGATCTGATTTACATCACTAAAATCCTCAATCTTCAAAGACACAGCAGATGAATTTTATGCACATTTGTCTTTGTTCTCCCTGTAGCTAGTCCACAACTGGTTCACATGTATGATTAAATTTTTTCTAACATTTTTCTTCTTGTTTTCTGAAAGGTAACACCATTATATTAGCAAGCTATACTACAAGCTATACTACAAACTATACTACAAACTATTCAAAAATACAGTAAATGCCTCGCATAACTGACTACTACATCAGCATGTGGTCACCATGGAAATACTTCGGATTCAGAGACTGAACCATGCAGCTGGTTGTCATGGCAGCATGATGCGGTGCTTTGTTAGAAGAAACATCTTGCCAGCATCCTTGTGCCCAAAAAAGGACATAGGAGTGGTTTGGACAAGAAAAAATAGCACTGTCTTGTAATTACTGTGTACGTTTCTGTGCTTGGATCCTGCTGTGGCTATTTCTGTAGCTAGTACTGCATCTACTAATACAGCTCATAAGAAGTTAACATTGTCTCAGAAATAGTCTTTGCTTTTCATTCTTGTGAGGCAGGTAAAATCATTACATTTGTCCTAAGATTTCAGCTCTGGCTGCTTCGACTCTGCATGTTTATCATTCACCGCTGGCAACAGTGACAAGGCGCTGATCACGAATATTTATTCATTGTCATAAACAAGTAGTCATATAGAGTAGTTTCCCCCAATAGATATATTAAGAATAGAAAAAGGTGTTGGACTGATGGCGTTCTTGGAAAATGTAATTTGTAAATTTTATAAATCCTTCTATTACCATTATTTAGTGCAGTGCCAAGATGCTATGAAAATGGAGCCCAAGGCGCCAGGCAGGGGGGCATCCAGGATGCCAATTTCTTGCCAGGTTAAATGTAAAAATCATAAATGATGTTTAAACAACTTGTTCACGGAGAGCAACAACTCGTAGTCAGCAAGCACAGCTAGATGATTGTGAGGCAAAGCAGTGTCAGGAAGTCGGCAAGCTGGTGGAACAGTCTGCAGAATTGTGTGGTATTATGACAAGGCTGAAAACATATTTCTGAGCAATCTGCCGCCATGTAGCTGTCACATACTGACCTGGTACTGGATTAACCACCGGACGATGGATGGGTAGTTTTGACTGTTAGGCAGTTCGTATTGGGAAGATCCTTAAGTATCCTTTTCATTTTCATTGGATACCAGAAAAGTCTCAAATAAAACCTTGAGCAGCTGCTTAAAAGTCCACATGTGCTGGTTCTGTTTCACGACCTCCCACGTTTAGAGACTGACAGCTCAGACCTTTGTAAACGCTGTCACCTGCTGCATTGTGCCTCTTCGGATCGGTGACTCATCGCTGTCTGTCAGTGGGAATGTCAACAGGCCAAGAAAACAGCAGCTAGTGTGTCTGGCTCAGACTGTATATCAGCTATGACATTAATTCATGCTGCGGTGTTTGTGGCGTTCGAGGATTCAGGAAGGAGCACTGAGCTGATGGTGCACTTTTAGACACATCAACTTTCACTACTCGTCAGTTCATGTGCTCCATAAATCATCTGGAATTAAAATGGACTGTTTAACTGGAATTACTTTGTTTTTAACTGGTAAATTAAAATCGCTCATTGACTGTATATTACTCTATAAATGTTGGCTTTTCAGTGGGGGGCATTGTGGCCTTATACCTCCAGCTTTGGGGGTTCAAATCCCCACCCTTGCTGTGTGTTGCATGTGTGCAAAGACAAACAGTCAGGTGAATTAACTTCTCTAAATTGCCCGTTGTTTATGTTCGTGTCCTGTGATTGGTTGGCACCTGTGATGGGCTTCATTCCCCAAATAATGGGTAAGCAGTTTGAAGATAGAGTAGAAGCTGTTATACTGAGAATAAAACCACAGCAACTTGTTTATGCCTATTTCTCTGGTATCGCTTTAGTATCTGCTGTGAAGCTGTCTGTAAAAACGAGCTTCTGTCCTTCTGAATACAGTTTGACTGGCTGATATTTCGGCCCACTGTTCCAGGTGAATCTTCACAGAAGGTCCTTTCTGCCTGCCTGTGTAATCCCTGCCAAAATGGGGCACTCTGTCAGGAAGCCCCAGTGAACTTCCTGTGCTGGTGTGCTTCTGACGTGCCTCCGCGCTCCGGCATGAGGTGCGAGGAGTCCGAAGGCCCGTGCCGCCCCGTGTCATGCCAGGAGAAGGTTTCATGTACCCCACCCCCCGCGGGCTCCGGAGAGCTCGTCTGCCAGTGTCACCTGGGCTACTGCGAGTCTCAGGTCCAGCTCTGCGCCCGGGGCCTCTGTGGCGGGGATGTGCAGTGTCACCTCTCCCCCCGCCTCCGCGAAGAGCCCAATTACACCTGCAAGTGCAAGGGAGGCTACGTGGGTGCCCACTGCGAGGAGCGTGTGAACCACTGCGCCCCGAACCCGTGCCGGAACAGGGCGATCTGCAGGAGCCAGGGAGACAGATACGCCTGCTACTGCGTGCCAGGCTTCCAGGGCAAGCACTGTGAGATAGAGGTAAATGAGTGCGTTTCCCAGCCCTGCCAGAATGGAGCCACCTGCATGGACCGGATTGGGAGATACTCCTGCCTTTGCCAGCCGGGCTACACAGGTGAGTGATGAGAAACCAGCACTTTTCACAGAGACCAGTATAAGACCAGTCTAAAAAATACTCAGCATCGCTCTGGGCTGGTAAAACAACACAAAGGGTTTAACTGAATAATTACTACAAATCGAAGACATGTTTAAAACTGTTGAATGACAGTTTTCTTATCTTCCAGGTGCTTTTATCCAAAGCAATGCACCGAGCAGGTCAGAGCGTCCCTGGAGCAATTGGATTTAAAGGCCTTGCTCAAGGACCCAATAGTGACATCATTCTAGTGACATCATTCTGCTCACCCTGGGATTTGAGCCAGAGTCCTTCTGATACCTGGTGCACGGCTGTAGCCCGCTGAGTCGCACACCCCCAGTTCTTCTTCTACTGCCAGTCCTGTAACTGAAGTGTCATTCTTACATACTGTGTAAACCTACAGTTAAAAAAATGCCCCCCCCCCCCCCTAGCTGCCTGTTCGTTGCAAGCCAGCTCTACCCTGCCAATAATATTATTGTGCTGATCTTTGCATAACTTTGAAAAAGTAGTCTAAGCGTGTACTGTATTTAGGTAATTTTACTTATGCAGTGTATATATTTGTGCCTGTAGCTTCTGTGAGGAACTCTAGACCCCCATGAGCCCGAACAAACGGGTATAGAAATTGGATGGATGGATGGATGGATGAATGACTAATTATGTATTACTATATTACATGAACACTTTATGATAAATAATAATATTAATAAGTTCCATTGCTAGATAATTCTATGCAGGTAGACTCTACCACAGAGTCAGGTTATGTCTTTATGTTTGGCTTTTTTATATTATTGTACATTTTTCATAGGTTACTGACTCCTGAAGTCATACTGTCAGTTTTGAATGAGTCATAATTATAACTGATTATAATAGTGATGGATTCCGAAATGACACAACTTAGAATGAATCCCTTTCAGGTTCAAACTGCGAGCTCCAAGTGGACGAGTGCCAGTCCCGGCCCTGCCTCAATGGTGGCAGTTGTCATGGCTACCTAAGGGGCTTCTCCTGCTTATGCGCGGCTGGTTTCCAGGGAGACTTCTGTGAAATCAACACCGACGAATGCCAAAGCCAGCCGTGTCAGAATGGGGCCCTCTGTGTTGATGGAGTAAATGGGTACAGGATATAATATTCATGCCTATTTCCTGCAAGTGCTGGAGACGACATTCAGTTTAACCTTTTCTGAAATGTTTGTGGACATGCAGAGTCACTGCTAATAGCATCTTGTAGCTAACAAGGACTAATATGAATTGCAGAATTACACTTTCTTAATAAGTACTTCATAAATATGTATGTTGAAATTCATTTGAGATGGGTGGCCTAGCTGATGTGAAGTAGCGTTGCATGCTAATGTGAAATGCTGTTTCCTAGTTACAGCTGTGAAACTCCCATAATGCCGTGTACATCCCAGCCCTGTCTCAACAACGGCCTGTGCCAAGAGAAGCACGGAAACTACACATGTAACTGCTGGCCAGGTACAACGACCCGCCCCCAGAATATACCCTTTATCTGGTATAATGGCCTTTGTTTTTTTCTGAAATGAACCACTCAAGCCTTAAAACACTGGCTTCAGCATAGCTGGAAGACCTGACCTATAGCGGAACCTAAACTAAACTTAACACAGGTTATTTATTCTGAGATGCAGAGTGATATTTTGGGGTTATTATAATCTGTTTACTCCCAGAAATCCTGCTTATTGTCACGTGTTCTGTGAAAGTACTTGACACTGTGTTATTCTGCGACCGGGGTTTCCTACACAGGGTACCAGGGCAGACACTGTGAGGTGGACATCAGTGAGTGCAGCAGCAGCCCCTGCCTCTCTGCCGGAGTGTGCCTGGAGCTCTCCTGGGAGCTGATGTATGGTAGGGAGTCTCTCCTCCCAGGCCGTTTCCGCCCCCAGCAGGCTGCTGGCTTTGTCTGCAAATGTAAACCTGGATTGAAAGGTATCTTTTCAACCGACGACACCTCCTGATTTGTGCATGCTGTCTGCTTTTTTTAAAGCATTCTTCTCTCTTTGGACAATAAACTTTTTTTGGGAGGGAGCAGAAACATGGACCATCTGTGGTTTCCCTGGACTGGGTTGGGTCACGTTGGCTTAAAGTGTGTGAGTCAGCTGTGTGGTGTAGTCTTAAGTACTCAGTGTTGTTTGATTCAGAGAGAGAAGGACAAAATATACACAGCAAACAACTGTGGGAATTAATGAGCAATAACAGGTTCTGCTAAACGTCTCATGGTCCAAAATATTCATTATCTTTCTTTATAGGTACTTTTTGTGAAGAGGACATCAACGAATGTGACCAGAACCCGTGTAAAAATGGCGGTATATGTGTAAACAATCATGGAGGTTACACATGCCAGTGCTTACAACAGAGCCAGGATGGACTCCTGTATGGAGGCCTGAACTGCACCGAGGCTCTGATTGGCTGTAAGGGTCATGGGTGTCTAAACGGAGGCACGTGCCTTCCGTTCTTCAGTGAGGATCGGCACGGACACGTCTGCATCTGCCCCAGTGGCCTCAGCGGCTCAAAGTGCCAGAAATCGACAAGCTTTTCTTTTGAGGGGAGTGGCTACCTTCACTTAGTATCTCCTACGAGTGACTCTGAGAGCTTCTTCAACATGACACTGAGTTTCAGGACGGTGCTGGCCAGCGCTGTCCTATTTCAGTGGGAGAATGGAGAATCTCGAATCAGGCTGAAGCTGGAGAATGGACAGTTACACCTAGAACTGCAGAGAGACGGTTCTCTGAATGGGGTCCTAGAGCTGCCTCACGTCATGACGGATTTAGAATGGCACTCTGTGGAAGTCACGCTCGGAGGAGAAACCCTGAAGATGAGGACGCTCGACGGCATGTGTCACCAACATTGTGGGAAGGAGGTCTATATACCAAGCAGTCAGCGGGGCCCGAGCCCTGCGTTTCAGAGAACCTTCATTGGAGGGCTTGGGGTGGCGGAAACCAGCACTCAGCCAGCAGAAGCCACACCCCCTCACTTCATTGGCTGTCTACGCGACGTGCATCTGAACTCTCAGCTCTTACTTCCTGATACACGGGACAGTAAAGTGGCAGTAAATGTGAGCCCCGGATGCAGAGACAGGCACATGTGCAAAGACAATCCATGTGGGGCTAGAGGCCGGTGCATAAACCTGTGGCAGAACCGACAGTGCGAGTGTTACAGGCCGTACGTGGGTCAGAACTGTTCAGAGGGTAAGATGTTGGCAAAGAAGCATGTATTTACTGACTAAACTGGCACTAAACAGGTTCATCGCTGGTGATGCATTAAAATTTATATTTTTTCAAGTTGTATTATATCTAATGATTTTGAGTTGATTGTTTATACATTACACTATAAATAAAAAGCTTGACTTGCTTTAGCACATATGCAGTGGCTGTTAATACAACCTCTTTTTTTAGCACGGAAGGGAGACTTTAGATGTGCATTAACGTGATGGCCGAGTCCGTCCATCTTTTGGTCACATGGAATGTGGTTATTATTTAACGCAAAGCTGAAGCTGCAATTTGAGGGAATTCTATAATTGGGCTATAATTATATCTCAAAAGATACTAATGTGTGCATATATCTGATGTTATATGCACACTATTATATGTAAATACTTTTCCGACTTCACGTGGAGCATGGAAGGGTAAACAAGGAAAAAGGGAAATAAAAGTAATACAAATGGCACTACCTACAGATATTTAGAGTTTGGCACCAACATCGGTTCTGCACAGCCTGTAACAGGCCGCAGGTGGCACCAGTGTTTTGGAAAATGGATGGAAATGTTTAACTAAATAAGTTTTTGTGAGTCTGACCCACACACAATCTCAGAAAGCACAAGCTGTGCCACTTACCTGGAATTCAAAAGATTGATCAGATATGTTCCCTCTGGCCAGTATCTCAACAGGTCATCTAACCAGCAAGTTACACAAGTTATTAACGGTGGAGAAATGCTGACAGGAAAATGTGTTGTATATGCTGGTGCCTGTATAACTGTCATGGTTCACATGCAGCCATGACGATCTTTGTTATATTATATAACATGGAATAAGCAGAAAAAAAAATAATGTTTACCAGACAGTGAAGGACAATGCATGACTGCACAGTGCACAGCAAAGCTGCAATATGTTATCTCAATACTTCCAGTCCTAATTTCGTTCTGTGTCTTTTTCCTTTTGCTGCAGAAAACATCCCAGCTAGATTTGGAAATGATAACTGGCCAAGCTACGCTGTTTTTACCGTTGACGACAATCCTGGCCCTAAAAATGTCATCTCCATGTTCATTCGCACCACGAAACATGCAGGATTGCTGTTGGTTATTGCAAACAGCACTAGCCAGTACCTTAGGATCTGGTTGGATGGTGGATTTGTACAAGTTCAAGCCAATGATTTTGAAATGCTCCAAGGGGAACAGTTTGTGAGTGACGGGAAGTTTCACCTTGTGACCGTGGAAACAGAGGAGGACCGGATGTCCCTCTTTCAGTCCGGTCAGAAGCATGGTGTCACTACAACGATACAAACCCTACAAATCCGACCCGAAGACAAGGTCCACCTGGGCGGCTTGCTGGACCAAACTGCCTCCTCCTTGGTTGGGGATTATTTTAAAGGCTGTATTCAGGATTTGCGCGTAAATTCAAAGCACCTGCAGTTTTATCCGGTTGGAACACCACTAAGCTCCTATACTCTAGACACCATTGTTAATGTTACACGTGGTTGCACCAGCGACAACATCTGCAATGTAAGACATTATGAACATGATCTTTCCCATGTCCTCTAAAATTTTGTCTGAGAGCTCAGCAGTTCTGGGGTGGTCATTGGCCCAGTAGGTTGGGAGATTGGGAGTAGGTTGGTGCCCAGAAGATCATGGGTTCGAATTTATTTTTGAATCTTATTTACTTAGTAGACACTTTTTATCAGAAGTGACATAGACTTTAGGGGGCGGGGTCAGACAGTCCCTGAAGCAACTGGGTAAGGGTCTCAGTCAGAGGCCCAACAGTGATACAATTTCTCTTCCCACCTTGGGATTTAAAAAGGCGACCGGCATTCCATTCACAAGGACAACGGCCAAACCTGCTCATCCACACCGTATCCATTACTACAGTATCGAGCTGGTGCCAAATCCTGTGACTGGAAGAGTAATTAAATAACTCTTGGCCCCTTGAGTGAGGCCTTCTGCTCCAGGGCTGCTGGGTGACGCATGGCTCTGCCCTCTCATCTAAAGCTTTTTGTACGTCGCATTGGACACAAGTATCCGTTAAGTAAACATGTTTTTAAATTAGCTGGCAATACTTTTCCTCTGGGATCAATAAAATGCATTTAATACAATCTGTTTAATGAGCAAAATAATCTTCATAACATAAGTTTGTTTTCACATGATTAATTTTTGGGTAAACACGCCTTTCGAGACATTGTGTAAAACAGAATACCAACCTTAAAAGGCTGAGTTTTGAAATTTACGAAATTATTATATGTAATAAATTGTTTAAGAAGCGCGTGATGACTTACGGGGCCACTTCTTTCTTGACCAGAAAAAGCCTTGCCGCAATGGGGGAACGTGTCATTCCCTTCGGGACGACTTCTCCTGCACCTGCTTACCAAATGCCACCGGGAGGAGCTGTGAGCATGTGCGGTGGTGCCAGCTGGCACCGTGCCCCCCCGCGGCAGTCTGTCAGCCCCATGGCGAGGGCTTTGACTGTGAGTGCACCCCTACCTTTTGACAGCAAAGCTATGAGAAGCACAAAATGTCAGCGAAAACGGGCTTCGATTTACCGTACCGGGGAATCGATCTTGCTTGATCTTTTCAGGTGTTACACATATGACTCCATTGTTTTAAACCACCTGAAATCACGTCCTATTCACAAATGATCTGTAAGCTCTGGTACGTTCAGGATGAAGGTGTCCAGGGTCAGATACATACCTGTCCCTAGTAGGACACCCCTACATGCAGAAAACACACAACCGCATGTTTTCTTGATTAAAATGTTTTCTTTTTTTTTAAAGGCATTTCCAATGCGACCTTTCAGGATGGCGGCAGTCTTATGGTCTACAAAACCAATGGGAAAATTATTCGCAGTCTGACAAATGTCTCCTTCAGCATTCGGACAAGGAAGTACAACGTAACCATTCTGCATGCGGTAAAAGAGCCAGATTTCTTCTCTGTATTTGTCCAAGATTCCTTCGTCTTCCTGGAGCTACGCAGTGGTAACAGCTCCTTCACACTGGGTTTGAAGAGTCAGTGTGTGATCAGCGATGGAGAATGGCACTCAGTGGAGCTCTCCATGGTGACTCCTTCGGCTCTGACCTCCCAGTGGTCTATGGTCATAGACAAAGGAAGGCACTCGAGCATCTCTGCTGTCAGTGCTGGGAATCTGGACTTCCTCAAGGACAGGGCAGAAGTTCTTCTGGGGGGATCAGGTCCAGATGCAGCCGGGAACTTGGTTGGGTGCCTGAGTACGGTAGAAATCGGTGGTATCGTGCTGCCCTACTATGGAGACTCTGAGCTGAACCATCAAATGTCCCAGGAAGAACAGTTCATAAAAATTACCACTGAGCCGGTATCAAGTGGCTGCTCAGGGAAGAGTGTCTGTGAGGCCACACCCTGCTTGAACAGGGGCATATGTGGAGACCTCTTTAATCTCTCAGCATGTACTTGCTCCCCTGGTTGGACAGGGAAGCACTGTGAAGTCCACACAGACTGGTGCCTCTCCAGCCCTTGTGTCCACGGCAATTGCAGCACCCTGACTCTGGGATATGAATGTGTGTGTGAGGCAGGCTACACGGGAGTCAACTGTGAGGGTGAATCAGACTTCTGTGAGGGGCACAAGTGTGCGCATGGTGCCACCTGCCTCCACGGTGTCCAGAAGTACTCCTGCCTCTGTCCAGATGGCTACTATGGTCCTTATTGCACGTGAGTCTTACCTCAATCCAGCACCAGTGCCCAGAGGGGTCCGGCTTAATGACTTTTGTGTAATGACTTTTGTGTAATGACTTTTGTTCTAGCTTACTGCATGTCTTGTTCCAGGTAGCAGTGTAGCCGCATACCTCAAAGCTGAGGCTTTGAGTCCAAACCCAGCTCATGTTCTCCCCGTGTCTATATGGGCTTCCACCCACAGTCTAGAAACACGAACTGGACAAAAAGTTAGGGGGGACGGATGGGTAATTTTACAGAGCGTGAGGAATATCCAAGAAGTATTTCTCAGTCGACTTTATACAGTAGCTAACTTTATAATAAGGACAAACAAAGGGAGTGATTACAAAGAGCTTAATGTTTTATGTTGCATCAGTAGTGAAAAAAATCTGCTTTCATTTAATGGTACAATTTCTAAAAATGTCACTACCAAATGTTTTACCTTCTGAAGAGGTGTTTTTCATACTGATGCTGTCACACACTGAGATCACAGGCCTTTCGCAAAATAAACTGCATTGGCTTGAGATTAAATGCTGTTTATAAAGGTTTTTTTTAAAACATTTTCCGTGTAAGAAAATGTTCTGTCTTTCTCCTGTACTGAGCCAGTTGAAGAGACTCCCTGGCTTATAGTCCAGAATCAGTAAGTCGTCTGTGATTTTTTTTTTCTATATTTCTAATATTGGTGAAGTAGTCACTTAGGTATACCTCCTTGTTAATGTGAACAGCCTGCTCCTGTGAACTGCAAATTATATAGCTATATCTGATATAGAGCATGTAGACAGGATGAAGAGGTTCAGTTACCATTTGGCTAAACATTACAAGGGCCGTCACGCCTGATCTAAGCGATTTTAAACGTTCTATGATGGCTGGGGCCAGACATGGTGGTTCTGGCAACTCAGAAGCAGCCACCCTTCTCAGATATTCACATACTGCAGTATCTAGAGTTTGCAGAGAACGGTGCGATCAGCAGAAAACACCCAGTCAGGGGCAGCTCCTTGGCTGAAAAGCACAAGGTCAGAGGAGAATTCATCAAAGCCAGATTTGTTAAGCCTAACAGGAAGGCCGCAAATGCAAAAAATAATAGCTCAGTGCAACAGCGGTGTACAGATCACCTTTCCTGTGCACACGACCCGTCTGTCTTTGACGTGGTTCTGCTGGGAAAAACCAGTTCCCACCAGGTGCTTGCTATGTGTCCTTAATAAAAGTCGTTGTTCAGTACATTTCTAGCATATAATTGAAACATTGGTTGTTTTTTTTCAGGAACCTTGAAATGCACTGCAGTTTGAGCAGGGATGTCTTGCAAAGTTGAAAAAAACCTTTTAAGCTTCCATTTAGAAATTAAGGACAAAATGCAGATTTGAAAAAGCCGACGTTTCTGTGCTCTTGTATCATTCCCTCACTTCACTCGCCTTCGAAGGGAAGGGAAACATCTGAATGACGAACAGGTTATATAACACGTAACGGCCATTGGTAGAAGGCAGCCTCGTAGTAATAAAGTCACTTTTAAAACTGACAACGTGACACCCCCGGAAGGGGGGCCCTTCTCTGAAGACTCACAGCTTCTCTTGGCGCTCAAAGCTCCGTGCCGTCCTGTGAATTCACAGTCGTCCCAAACTGCCGCTGTCCATCTGCGGGAACAAGCTGAAGAACTACACCTGTTACAATGGTGGGAACTGCTCAGAGACCTGGATGATGTGCGACTGCCTGCCAGGCTTCGCTGGGGACCGGTAAGGACCGCCCTCTGAGGTGTCCCTGGGGGTACGGGTGCTTCTAGGGTGCACTGTCACCCGTAACCATCACCATGACAATTATAATCGACATTCGGTATCGTCCTAATGGGGGCATTGTGGCTCAGTGGGCAGGATGCAGTGCCTAGAATCAGAAGGTATCCGGTTCAAGTCCCTGTGACAGCAGAGGCTCTTCACTCCCGGCTGCTCAAGGGACTTTTTCCACCATGACTTCTCAAACATGTGTGCCACCTTGAGTAAAAGCATCCGCTAAATAAATAACACGTAAAATAAAGACTCTTGACATTTTTGAGGCCGGAATCTAATCATGCTGGGAGGGGGTTAAATATAAGCCAGTACGCAAACCCCCCCTTTTGTTGGTAGGTGTGAGGTGGAAATGAACGAGTGCGCATCCCAGCCCTGTGTGAACGGAGGGTTCTGCTTGAACATGATCGACAAATTCTACTGCGACTGTCCCATCAACTTCGCTGGGGAGACGTGCCAGATTGATGTAAGTGACATCTGCTTTTACGTATCCATGCCGTCGTGACAACATCTCTTCCAGCTGCTGTCCTACCTGATTCTGCGGCTGGACCAGGAGCCTGGAACATGAGTGAGGGTAGGGAGGAGTAGGGGGGGGACAAAGGGGACCACTGTCAGGTGGAATGTCCATTAATTGCAATCAAATATGCAGCAACTGGGACATTTCTGCTTTATAAACTAATGGTACAAAAATGTTTTAATTTCAGGAGGAGGAGATTTAAAATGCCTATTGAGTGTTTTACATGAAAGGTTGTTTTTGTATCAAATTTCCAAAAGCCCATGCTACGTCAATGTGAGTAAATTTTGTTAAATAAGGTAAATGAATGCCCTTGATACATTTGTGAAATCATCAGAAATGAGAATATGTGTGTACAGAAAATCTAGCTATATGATGACGTGGTTCTCCGGGGGGGGCTGGGCTGGGCTGGGCTGGGCTGGGGGGCTAGGATGGGAAGGAGAAAGGGAGGTGGAAAGCTCCAAGTTGCACATAAAAAGCTTTTTATCTACACGTTAAAAGTCACTGCTGGACATTTCACTAATGTTCATATACAGCTATAATATCACAGTGGCTGCACGTGCCCATCATAGGCAGAGGTGTGGAGTTCAGGTCCAGAAAGTAAAAATCCAGACCAAGATTTTGTTTCAAGAGTTACAGACACCAAGTACTCAACTGATTGGTTGAAACAAAATCTTGAACTGGATTTTTATTTTCTGGACCTGAACTCCACACCTCTGACCACAGACCACATTTTCTTGGCTACCTTGAGGTTCTAATGCATTTCAGGACTGTGTGTGTTAATTTTCATTCATTGCACTTCATTCGAGTTTTCGCATTTCATGTATCTATTTTTGCTAATTAACATGTGGCAAAATATGTGTAACTAAATTGTATGGAACTGGAATTTAACGTTGAATTCCAGTAGGGCCATTATTAATTATTAGCCGTCAGCAGTTTTTGTGAGAGGACAGTATGGCAGCAGGTATGGTATTTGTTTCTATCATTATTAAAGGGCTTACTTGAATTCATACTTTGAACCTGGCATAACACAGTTTAATTGGTTTCAAATGAAAGCAGGAAAAATGTACCTAAATCATCATAAAAATTGCATTTGTATGCAAAACCACTTTAAGCTAATTTGAGAACATTTTTTTAAATAGCAAAGCTTTCCTTTACTGGAAATGAATGTGAAATAATTTTATTAATAGTTATTTTACATTTCTTATTTATTAATTTAAGTAACTTCAAGTAGCTTGAGATCTTATTTTAATATGTTTTAGCCAGATTATGTTTTTGCTGTTTATAGTTCATGTAGTTCTTTAACTTGACAGCTACAGTGAGACATTAATTCACCTGCATATGGATGAACAGAGCAACACCGTCATCATGACATGCAGCCACCATGTCCCACGCATGTTTGCAGTCTTTTTTTTGGTCTGTTCCTTTGTCCGTCTGGCTGTCTGTCTATCAGTTACTCGTGATGTACCTGTGAGAGCTTATCCCAAATCCTCAGACGTCGCTCCTCATCTTTGTACCATTTGTGTTTGTCACCAAAATAAACACCTGTCCATCTTTTCTGCTTTTGAGCTGTCATCACACGCTGCTTATACTCCAGTCATTTAATTTGCTAGCATGAGTGTATTGGTGTTCATTCGTCTAACACGCATGCAGACAGATTTTCAGATATGCGTCCCAAAGTTATTTTGAAGGTTATCACACTAGTGTAGGATGTTCTGCACCACAACAAGTGTAACTGAGTAAATAATGTATGAGTAGAACATGCTTTCTGAATCAGCTGAATAAAACATTTTGGCCATATCTTATAATTGTACTAAAAGGGCTGAAGCATGAACCTTGTCCTTACCCAGGTTTAGTCTGGCAAGTTTAGCATTTTAACTACCACATTCTAAGGGTGTAACAATGCTGTCTGCTCACAGTTTGGCAGGTACTGTGTTATTGCGGCCATGAAAACGGTAAAAAATCTGACAAAGATATGTAAATAAAAAAAAAAAATCACCTTTTAATTGAACTGTCTGGTGATCCATCTGCTGTTGAAAACAACATTTAAGCATTTTAAATGTATTTTTTGGTAAAAATCATCGTCTTAAATTCCAGTACCTATGAGAAAATGACAGGCATATCATAAAGCTGCAGTTCATGTGTGTGTATCGAACCACCGGTTTGATAATACACTGCGTACTGTTACGGTGAGTAAACCAAAGTACGTTGGTATAGTGCTGCTGTCTCACAGGAAGAAGGTCCTGGGCTCATTCCCAAGTTTTTTCTGTGTGGAGTTTGCTTGCTCTCCCCGTGTTCACGTGGGTTTTCACCAGGGGCTCCAGTTTCCTCCCGCGGTCCAAAAGCGTTAAGTTGATTGGTAAATCTCAATTGGCCCTGTGAGTGTGTGCACCCTGTGGTGTATCGATGACTGCCTGGGCTTGATTCCTACCGGTGCCCATTGTTCTCAGGATAAGATCCAGTGTCCCCAGTTGGGATTAAGTGGATTCAGAAAATGGATGGATGGAAAAATAAAGAGTAACAGTAAATCAGTGTGGTAGAGGTGTAATAATACCAGATGCCTACAGTTCAATACGTATTGTGGTTTCGGGGCGACAATACATATTGAACCACAGGCATCCAGTATCGTTACACCTCTACCACACTGATTCTGTTTCATTATTATGCGATTGCACCCCTGCTGGGTTATTCCCTGCCTGTAGCTGTTGCTTCTGGGATAGGCTCCCTGTATCCCTGCATAACGGACATGGGTATGGAAAATGAATTGAAGAATTATTAGTACAAACTCTGTTAAAAAGTAAAAGGTACCAGTTATGTCTTGTGCTACAAGAATGTGTTTTTCCCACTGGGTGAACCATCATCAGTCCAATATTTTTTGTCAATGCAAGGATAAAACTTGCTGTCAAAGAAGTTAACATTCAAAGACAAGCAGACCTTTATATGCATGAGCTTAGTCTTATTTGAACACAGTGAAAAGATGAGCAGAGGAAATCATGATATACTTTGTGAGTTTGTTTGGCCGGTAGTGTTGTTGATTAAATTAAGGGCGGAAGGATGGCAAGAGAATTACTCCAGTTGGAAGTAGGGTGTAGTGCCGTGTTTCATTTTAAAAGTGTTCATTTTTCATCAGTACGGCTTCTCTGAAAATAGGAGGAAGAATCTCCCAGTGGTAAATGTGGGGGTTGCTGGTTTGAGTGGTGCGTGATGCTCCTGCATGGAGTCTGAACGTTTTTAGTCAGCAGAAGTTAAGCACACACCTTCCTTCGGGGGAAGGCAGGGCAGTATAGCTAGCCGGTGTCTCTCTGGGAAATGAACGCGGGACAAACAAGTTCAAGACAAGGTTATTATTCTGATTATTCTGGAATCCAGAAACGGAAGTGTGAGGCTTTTTAAATTGTTTGTAGAGGACAATTTTTATCTTTGGGCTTTGGTGTTTCTGCAAGTGTCCTTGTGTTTCAATTCTTGGAAAAACCGACTCCAGCATGCTGTGGATAATTTACATTCTTTTACTCTTGCAAAGCCACTTTCCTTTAATAGAAGGTAATCAAGTCGCCATTCTTTTTATTATAACCTGGTTATGCAAAACTGTTCCTTAAGAACTTGGTTATGTTGAATTGTGAATATTTTTAGAAATAGATTTTTTCAGAACACGGTTACATTGTTTTTCAGTTGCAATCTGCTGCTTTTGTAAATTTAATCAAATGTGAAATATAAAAATGAGCATTTTAAGAGGAAAAATGTTTAAATATTAATTTATTTTTTAAAATACTGATAAATTGACAGTTTTTGCCTCTTTGAGTCACGGTTAACTTAATCTTAATCATAATATACCAATGTTTCAACAGCTCAGATTGCCAATACCACAACACAAATCAGTACGACAATTGTAAGTGCTTAATATCCATCAATTACAGTAGTTTTGCTTTTTTGAATATCGTATTGCAAAATATCTTTCATGATTTTTACTTTAAAAATTGCTGTATATTAAATAAAATTCAGATTAGATGAGGTGCAGTTACATTTTAGGTATTGTCCAGTTAATTGTTAGGGTTTTTCATTTTGGAATTTATAAACAATGTAACACATTGACCTTTAAAGTAATGTCAGTGGACAAAGACCCATACACTGAAGTGGGCAGTTTATATTATGCCGGTCCTATTTAAGATAAAGGGATAACAATTCCCTTGAATATTCTACACTAGGAGCAGTACATGGCATGTTATTATTAAAGTAATTAATAGGCAAGGAATCTTTATTTATTGCTATGATTTATTTTTCATTACATTTCTTTAGTCTTATGATAATGTCTATAAAACAGAAAAGCATTACATATAATTATTGTTGCCCAAACAGATAATAATATTAATCAGTCTTACTTTGTGAAGGGCGAATATAATATTTTGTGATATTTAGAATGGTGTTCATACCACTATCATTGCCCTAAATGAGGCATAGGTCTACGTTGGAGATTTGAAATATTAGTTGTTTTGGGGATGTTTGTTGGGGTTTAATGACTCTTCCGTGTTTGTGATTTCCTGCAGCCTCGAATCTCTCAGAGCACGTCACCGATAATAGCTATTATTGCGTCATGTGTCACCGGAGCTGTAATAATCATAATAGTGGCGACAGTCGTTACCTTCATCAAAATCCGCGAGAAGCGTCAGATAGAGGGATCACTGCGACCTCAGAGTCCGGAACAGCCAGCTGCGGTGGATGCGGGAAGCAGGGCGGGGAAGCCGCCTCAGGTGGAGCGCCTCGTGTGAGAACGAGGCGGAGCAAAGCGCCACAGCGACCGAACCCAGGACCTCCTTGCTGTGAGGCAGCAGCATTAACCACTGCACCACCACGCCACCCCTTTATTATTCCAAATAACTGTACATTTAGCTTGGTTGCAACATGTTTACTCAACGTAACAGTACGCAGTGTATTATCAAATCGATGGTTCGATACACACACATGAACTGCAGCTTTACGATATGCCTGTCATTTTCCCATACGTACTGGAATTTAAGACTGGAATTTTTTTTTCCAAAAAATACATCTCAAAAACATAAATGTTATTATAAACAGCAGATGGCTCACTGAAGTTTAATTAAAAGGTGCTTTTTTAAAAAAACATATTTTTGTCAGATTTTTTACCATTTCCATGGCCGCAATAACACAGTACCTGCCAAACTGACACAGGGGCCTGACTGTCTCCTGAATATGTCTTGCTGTTTCAATGAAAGGAACGTTTTGAAGCAACAATTTTAGGCCATGCTACAGGTTTCACAAACATTTTACAACAGGTGTGTGTGTGTGAAGGTATACTGTTCTTTAAAGCAGAAAAAGACACACGAGTACTAGAGCTACTACCAACCTACTTTGGAAAGTAAAGACTTGATCTTAAATTATGCATAATGCATAACACATTCATGAAAATAACACAAACACTAACTGTAATGGTGGTTGAGTGGGGGGTCCAGTCGCCTGATATCTCCAGTGTTGGAGTTTTGAGTCCCGCCTCTGACCCATATGTGAAGTTTGCATGTTCTCCCTGTGTCAAATGGATTTCACCTAAAAAAATGTGCAGTAATGCTAATGTCTATAGTGCGTGAGCATGTATGTGCCCTTTGAAAATCTGGCATGATGAACGTTTTAGGGCGTTCCTCAACCCTGAACACTATGTTGCTGCCATTTGGCGCTGACCAGGATTCGAGGTTAGAAGAAAGATGGGTAACTGTTCAGAGGCTACCAGATGCTAGATCATTAGTAACCCTGCTAATACAGGTTGATTTGCAACACCTTTCAGCTAAACGGCGATGGTCTGACTTCCCGACTCCTGCTCTCTGCCTGCCTGGTCCTGGTGGTCCTGCTCCTCACCATCTTCCTGACTTTTGCCGTCCTCACTGTGGTCGTGAAACGAAGGGCGTCCCATGGCACCTATAGCCCCAGCAGGCAGGAGAAGGAGGGCTCCAGGGTAGAGATGTGGAACATGGTACAGCCTCCACCCATGGAAAGACTCATTTAAAAGGCTCCCACCCCCGCCACACCTGAGATGGTACGGCCTGCTGGGCAGGTGCGTCAAAGTGAGTGTCTGCTCCTCAGTATGGCCAGCAAGCTCGCAGGAAGTTCAGAAGCAGCCGGAACCACCAAAAGGGAATATGCAGCCAGGATGCGGACAAGATCTACAACAAAATGGCAAATGACCCGGATCTATCACCCAGGAACTACATCACAGATAAATGGCTGAGATGCATCTGCACAAACTGGAGAGGATACTAAACACCACCGTCTTGGATCAGTGCAGTCTTTGTATTTGTTTAATGGGTCAAAATATCATTACTGATGGTACATTGCATTTGGGTATAATGTAATACTTAATCTGTTACTATTTAAAAAGGATTAGTGTTAAACCGTGTGATATTGTTCTTCGTGGTTTAATTTATGACGTACTAGAAAAACAAAATGGGTCAGTGAGGGAAAGTATTTTAGCGAATTAGTTATATTTAGATATTTTTGTATATTTGTAAATTATAAATATCTGATCTCTCATTCTCCTGATTTACTGTTAGTATCTGTTATTACACTTTGCCACCAACCCACACTTTCTTATTGTTTTGGAACTTCATCACATCGCAGACAAGATTAAAAGATTCCCGATAATAGCCATTTTAATTGTTCAATGATGCATTTTCAGTTTCACAGATCTGCAAGGGGCTTATAAAAGCTGCCCAAATGTCACCTGCCTACAAGAGAAAGTTAAAGAGACTTCCTGGAAAGACGTTTAGATCTGAGTTTCCTACTCAAGGTATTAATCTCAACTAGATACGATTATTAAGGATAGCTGAATGCAGGTGGCCATTTAGTCAAACCAGAACCAACACATCTGGCATCAACAAATACACATTGAAAATCTCTTAGCTGGTGCAACCTAGCTTTTCCAAAGCTTAGCAGAGCAGTTACTAAACCCAGCCACTGATTATATACATTTTGCCATTTTGCTCTGTGGTGACTAGCCCTTTGTATTTCAGTCTGTAGTCCAGAGTGACTGTCGGTGAGGAGGGAAAACAAACCAACAAAAATTGCATAAACATCCATATTTTGTTTTTATTTTTCCATAGTGAGTAGCTACCACATATTCAGTTGTTCTATTTGCTCAACAACACAATGTATTGTCAGATTGTATTACCATAGTTATTTCTGGAGGACATGCAAGTGTGAACCAAGTTATGCAGTAATTAAGAGGAACAGAACGGCATTTGGAATGCTGGCTTTTGATGGGTGAACTGTCATTTATATGTGCGTGTGTGTGTGTGTATGTACACACAGTATAGGCAAAATTTTTTATCTGCTGGTACCATCAATTTTTAAGGAATGAACCTTGCATCTTATGGATGGGTACACATGACTAAGAACCATTAGGCAATATGGCCAGCATATACAATTAAAATTCACAGTGGTTTTGATTCAACATCCATACCGCAGTGCTCAATGATTAATGCAACCTCGTTAAAGTCAAAATTTTAAATAAAATTTTAAATTAACTTGGTAAAAGTGGCAAAAAAAAAAAAAATGACGAAACAGTCTAGTGAGCATCACACAATGTCACCAATGTTCTGTACAGCACTTGGAATATAACGCAAACAATCCCTGTCCACAATACATAATGTATTGTCCCAGAAGTTAAATTCATTTTTATAAGTAGTAAAACGGTCCTGGTGAATTACAAAGCCCAAATCGTCTGAGTTTTCTGCTGTTGCTTTAAATTCTAATGAGGAACCAATCATTTGAGGGAATGTTTACTGGCAAATATAAGCCTGTTATGGAAACATACTGAGAAATCAGGATCTTGCAACGTCAGTAATAAAATTGCTTCACTCACTCTTTAAACATCTTACCCTCTCCCTCCACCCTAGAGGGCCGTATGTTATTTCTGTAAATATAAGGATTTACAGCAACCAAACTGGAGTTCAAGCATATGAAATGAACATGGAAATATAGAAATGATGGTACGACATGTCAACAAAAAATTCACACTATACGAGTAGATGCTAGATGGACATTAATTATAGGCATTCAAATTTATTGATTGGTTTAAACATATATCAATATAGCAAAAAGAGAAGGACAGGTATTGTTGCTTTTTTTGACACAGGAAAATATATATATATAAAATACGTACATGGCAACCTGGTTAACTTGCAATGTAAACAGTGACTGCTAAGGATATGGACATGGGGTAAAAACAAATAACATGAACTGCTTTTATATCATCATGGGACCCGACCCCACCCCAAGGGGCAGCGTGTGGCTCAGTGGGCTAAGCCCGTGGGCCTGTAATCAGAAGGTCGCTGGTTCAAACCCAGCCTCAGCACGTCTGCGGGGCCTTGAGCAAGGCCCTTAACCCCCAGCTCCCTGTTTGCTGCTACAGGTTGCTGCTCTTTGCAGACAACTTACTCCACAAAGAGCAAGTTGGGGGAAGCGTAAAGACAATTTCCCCACGGGGATTAATAAAGTATTGATTATTATTATTCGATGATTACTATGGTTATTTATTATTAATGTGGGGAAAACCACAATGGTGGAAAAAATACTAAAATAAATAGGGAAACCAGGCATTATTTTTCTCTACATTTTGGTTTAGGTAGACTATATGTAACACGACTCCTTTATAGTGTTACTTTGCTTTATGGGTAATGGTTAATTTAATCGGTTAACCAAAAAAACAAAAACTTAAACGCATTTGGCATTTTCAATGTGTGTTATTCTGTCTTTGATATCTTGTATTTTGAATTTCTTAAAAGCGGCATCAGGAATATGCCATCAGAATATATTCAGGCAGATCAATTTTAAAAAAGAAAAAAAATAAATAAAACACTGAAATTACTGCCTTTAAGACTACCGACACAGAGTCGAAAGCACAATAAAACATTTTAGTTAATACTTATTTTGTGTTTACACACAAATTCTTCTGGCAGATTATCATTGGGGAACTGATTGGCAAACACTTGCAAAGCATATATGTAAGGCACACACCTCTCAGCCTTCAACTCAACACTTTACAGTATTCATGCTGTATACAGTATCGTTCACAAGTACAAAACATTTTAACACTCAAACATTACCCAGCGTTGCAATGTCTACAGACAAAAACTGCTACATTTACTACAATAAAAATACCCATTAGTGTAGCCACATAAAAACAGAGCCAGGTACCGCTGGAATAAATGAAAGGCTTATTTTCCTGTGATCTACAGAGACGCTTAACATTTGATTAGTTATTATGCCAAATGAACACCAAAGCTACTTATTTATAAGGTAATACAGATAACTCTGCATTTCTGTCTCATTTTAAGTTTTTAGTTGGATGTTAAATAATTCATTTTAGTCACACAAATTCATGTATGTCCATAAACCTCCACACAATATTCTTGTTTCTATTCTTATTCTAAGTGGGGGGGGGGGGGTAGTAAAATATTGTTTACATTAATAAGATTAAATTTTAATTACTTGAAAATGCAGCCATGTTCTTGCGAGACAGTATACAGATGCAACAGTACTATTTTAATGCTCATTGGTGGTGCTGGTGGTGGTGAGTAGGGTAGTGAACAACTGAGGAAAATAGTCCATCTGGTGATTAATCAGTTCAAATGAAGTCATTAATGACACACTTATTGCTTTACGACCAGATCATTACTACAGTATAACAATGGTAAAAGCTACTCTTAAAGTGTCTTTCGAAACTAGATGTAATATAAAAGGTTAGATAGAGAGCCTCTTAGACAACCACGAACAGTGTGGGCTACACAGCTCCGTTGGACCAATACACAGCATAACATTCACAATCACCGACTTTTGCTTTAGGTTGCATCCTCTCCATAGGAGAACTTCATCATTTTCCAAGACCACGTCCTTACCTGTGCCAGGCATCCTGGCCATTTTAAATTGTATTGCTTACATGTTATATTCAAGCACTTGAACATTTCCTAGCTGCAGGCAGCGACTCGGAAAGCCATAAGGGGTGCATCATTTGCAAAACTAAAAAAAAAAGAAAAGAAAAAAAAAAAACATGCAAAACCACGATTACAGCCAGCGTACCAAAAGACCAGCACCCCTATTCTCGCCTGCCCTGAGACAGAGGAGAGTCCCACAGAGGGATTCTCCCTCGCCCCATATCCTTGCCGAGTTCGGATCACATCTGCATTTCCACACCTGCGTGGAAAATCCTACACCCCACAGTGCAAGCACGAATATGACCTGAGGAAAGACACTAAAATTACCTTCAAATAGAAACATGATCAGATAGTCAATAAAAATGTCTTTACAAAAGGTTTTCTGCAGACAGGATGAGACGGACATTTTACATATGCACAAGTTTCAAATATTAAGTGATTGGTTACTCCTTTGTTTCAGAACTGCTGCATATTAAGTGACAGTGATCTATTTAAGGCATTTAACATGACTGCACAGGAAAGGGACACAAGTTCTGATGCAAGACTCAAAGCCTGTTGAAGCCATTACAGATGCTTTAAATGAATAATCTGGTGTCAAAAGCCTTCATTTGATTGCTCATCTGAACACAGTGAAATATCTGTACCTTTGAAGTGACAACAGTACCTTACAGTGCAAGTACTACACAATGTAAACTAAAAGGGTAAAGAAAAAAAATGTATCTGTACAATAACAATGTCAATGACAGAAATCCCTTTTTAACCCTTTTGAACCGAAACAATATTTCCCTTTCTGCTGGAAGGTATCAGGTTTAAGCCAAGACTGCAGTCCTAATTTAACAGGGACATAAAAATTTTGCCAGTGTAAGGACAGGAAATGAAATTAGCGCAAGCATCAGCATGCTCACACAATCTGTTAACAAAAAAAAAAAAACTAAAGCGATTAATTAAATAGAAAGGACAATGAAAGTGATCAAGAATAACCCTAAGCCTAACCCTAAACCTAACCCTAAGCCTCCCCCCCCCCAACATTTTCAGGACTTGTGGAAGACATCACTCTTGACCTCAGAGGAGTGCTGAGAGGTGCGCTATTCTGGTAAACAGCCTGGATCTCCTCCAGCAGGCCCTTCTCCAGAGCCGCAGTTGGTGCGTCGCCCTGCCCGCTTACATTCTCCCAGGCCACCAGCATGGAAGGCTGTCGTGGTGCCGATTGGGCTCCGTCCTCCAGCGGCACGCGATCTTGGTGCTGCTTCAGGGTCCGCTTGGAGAGCACCTTCCGCCTCAGGAGGACCCCGCTCCCCCTCTGAAGCTCGGAGCCTGGGGCGTCGGACGTGGGATTCTCCTGGAGGTTATTCTCTTCGGCCGCATCGGCTGGAGGCACGGGGTCCACCACAGGGATTGTGTCGCAAAAGTAACTGGCCCCCGCACTGGTATGCCTTCGAGGAGAGGGGGGCAGCTGCTTCCCGCGGATGGAGCTGTCGTCCTGCCCCAGGTTCCAGCTCTCGCGATCACCACCACTGGGACACAGCTGAGCCAGGTTACCCTCACTGGGGCGGTTGGACTTTGGTTCCAAACCAAAAAATAAAAAGCTTAGTTTAATCTGGATGCAATGCATTCACACAAATTCACCCCTGAAGTTTACTCTATTAATCATGTTTAAGTAGCACAATAACAAAAGTGTATATTTAATAAATACCACGTCATAATTACTAAATTGTGGTTTTCAAAAGGCATAATAAATGTATGGCTTGTCAAATTTTACTCTACTGCAGAATTAGCAAAACCTGTGTATTTTTAGCGTTTAATAAAGTGTACAGTAAAAGTGTAAAAGGAGAAAAAGGGCTCACCGGCGCCTTGTAGTCAAGTTCATCCATAGACCGGAAGAAATCCAGACTCTTGGCTCCAGACAGTCTGCCTTGGTCAAGGCTGGTGTTGCTCAGGGTGTCCAGGATCTCTTCCAGCAAGTTCATCTGACCAGTATCCTGCAAGTCGGAGCGGACCTCGTACGAGTCGTCACTGTCCTGTGAAGGAACGTCTGCACTATCCTCAGAAGAGATCCTGGGGAACATCACGCGGACAAGACGCCATGACCGCTCATGCATTTCACAATTCACTTGCACAGTAATTACAAGCAAGGTTCACATGACGCTATCATGCTCAAAATCCAACCTGTATCTGCATCTGTATGTGTTACTGAATACATGTGAACAGACCACTAGATGGCGACATTAGTTAAGAATTTTTTAGATGACAAAGGAAACTAAGGATTAAAAGTTTGTATTGAATGAATTTACAACCCCTAGAGGATACTTTAACAAACCAAAACTGATTTAATTTGTCAGTTTACAAGGCACTGGATATGAGATCATACACTGAGGTTAAAAATGTACTGCTGCAGTCCAACAGAATACAAAGCGGAATACTTGAGCTGACTGTACTTTACACGTCAGTTGCGAAATTGCATAATTATGACCCTGCAATTTAACGTCAATTGAGTCAGATTGCGATTTTTAGAGGCATATTAAAATAAGAATGTGGATTCTAATCTAGGTTTGTCAAGCATCGTCTTTGGAGTAAAATCCTTACAACACATAAATAACACAAACATATTCATGTTGCAATGCACCTTCACAGTGCGACTGAGTGCGTAACATACTGAAAGCAATCACTTAGACGGAGTTATAATTTATCACACGTGAGGTTTTAATGCAGCCTTGAAGCATATGAAACCCAGCTGGTAAACCTGCTTTGTGACGGTGCTCGCCTGGGACTGCGAGAGAGACTTACTTGCTGGCCGTGTCCAGTTCATCATCATCTAGGGCGAATTCGGAACAGCCCATGGGGAACTTTGAGTAATGCTGGGAATCGAAATGGGGAGGAGAAAAAAAGTGTGTCTTAAAAAAAGTGAATCTGCCATTTTAAATATATGAATAACAATAATAGATCCTTATAAAACTTAGACATCCAATTTTATCATAAAAAAATTAGAATTTCTGGCCCAGTTACTTAAACACAACAGGTAGAGTGCAACACAAGACACAGACATGAGACGTCTGCCTGTGATTTATCCCCCACCATAGAAACATACGCTACTATTACCAATACACACATGCAAGAGCGGCCACTAAACCAGCCCATAAACCGCAATTCAGCACACTGTCAAAAGCCATCACCAAATGTGGGCAGTTTCCAGCACCCGATCTGGGGACCACTGGGGCAGGGGGCCCCCATTATGAGCGATGCCAAGGGGCAAACGCCACACCGGTCAGCCGACGCCCAAACCTGGGCTTGATTAAGATCCTGCCCCATGAGTGGCGGCCGCAGTAACAAACAGCGAAGACGGACTGCGGCATGCGCGGAGTGTGCCTTGTGTGAAGGGTTAATGGTGCCCTCCCCCCATTAAAATAGCTGGGGGACGTGTGCACAGGGCACTCACGGCTCTCGCCACTCACGTAAACAATAACACATGTTCCAAACTCATTGGCAGTAGCTGGAAGCTATAATGAAAAGCGATTACGGGGGACTTTAGACTCCAGACCCCAGAATCGTTTTAATGGATTCCTGTGTCAGGACCATAACTCTCGGTTCCAAGCAGACGCTGGAAGTGCACCTGCGAAAAGCTGTCGGCTTCAATTAGCCAGAGGTCTTTCGCGACACTAATGGCGCGCACCGTTTGTAGGCATTTACTCTCTTAGCTTCTGGCCTGGCACACATGGCTCAGGCAGACACAAAAGGGACGGCATAGGGCTGTTATTAAAAGAAGCCCCCTGTGTCCTTTTCATTAACGTAACTGTAAACCATATTGCTCAAAGCATCATGCCACAGCGAAGAGAATTATTATACAGCTGCAGTGTGTTTGTCATGAGCAGTATAAAGTCGCGATACATTCTCAGAAATATATAGAAATCCATAACAGTTTCTAAAGCATTTTTTTTTCATTAATGTATAAAGTTCTTTATTTTATTCTAAAGGTCATTCTACTGAGTAATACTATTTAATTGTATATAGGGATCAGAGCGTATTGTCGGTTCTAATTACTTAAATATTATTTAATGAGATGACAAGCTTATTAACATCAACACACTGTACGAGTCTGAGAATAAGATGGCTTAATCTCATCAGAAATTCCTCTCCTCTGTCGTCTTCTGCTTTTGCCGCCCCGTCTGATTTTTACTAGCACATAACATTAACGGTTACGCCAGCCTTAGGATGCTGTTCTCATTAAATCTTTATTAAACTCTCTGGAGTAACTGGCGGCGGCACGGTGTAAAAATACAGTCATCTGAAGTGAATGAGGTGCCTCTTTCATGCTAAGATTGATTTAATGATGAATGGTGAAAATGAAAAAGTGACAGGAAATGAGTCTAAGGTACTAAAAAATGTAACACAAACAAAAAAAAAAAAAACTCGAAATGCAAGACTGGCAGAATAATTAAGATCTAAGCCAGAGATATTGATTGATTCTGGCCATAATTTTAGCTTTAAAATAAAATACACAAATATTAAAGACAGCTCCCATTTGGCTAGTTTTCTTAAGGAAACAAAACTTTGATATGATATATACACTAGCAAAATAATATGCAAAAAATAGGTCTTAGTAAAGATGCATTCAGCTGGATCAGCAAACCAACCAACCAACAACTAACCTAGAAGACTAAGGGAAGCAGGTTCCATAGCATTTCACCCGAATCGTAGCCTGACAGTAGCTGGTTCAAGTTCAACCTCCCATAAAGCAGTCAGCTCTGCAAGTGGTAAGATTTTTCAGTTACTTTGGGAAAAGACTCAGAGTTAACAGCAGCAGCAACAACAACGACGACGACGGGGGAACCAGCATGGTGTAGTAAATTACGACTGCCTGAAGAGGGCAGTGTTGATACAAATCCAGAGTTGTTCTTAAAGCACCCGCCAAATCAAAAACGATAAACAGCCATCTAAATCCGTACGGCAAACAGACGTGTTACACAGATCATCACTGCCTCGCGAGAGTGCGGCTTCAGGAAACATCTCAGACAACATTCTTGGAGCACTGGCACCAGAGGGCATTAAACATGGTTCAGATCTTCATTTGTGTGCCAGCATCACAGATTCCCGACACCCAGCTGACTCATCGCCGCAGTGACAGTCCTCCCAGGTCTATTTTGTGTCACAACACTCAGCCTGAACCCATCCCAGTTCTTCCTCGCAGTGCTGCGTCAACTCCCGAACACCTCCCGTGACTAAAACACAGATAACAACATGAGAATGCTAGTCATGTCTGTGGCCTTTACACCAAAAGCTCCCAATCTAGAACGCCTTAAGTTTTAAGAAAGAGCTAAAGCGCTGCTCACAGACCTCCCCTGTTGCACGTGCATCTTGCCCATTGAAAGGTAACAGGAGACTAGGGTGAACATATTTATTTTCTTAAATATGAAGACTGATAACAAGCATGTAAGTAATGATTTTACACCTCATCCATCCATTCTGCATATCCGCTCCAGTGAGTGAATCCAGACCCTCTGCCAGAGAGCACAGGCAACAAGACAGTCCATAGCTGCTTCTGTACTACATATGCATGTTAAGCACATTATATTTATATGCAGATGCATACAACCATTCTTACTTGTCCAATCGATGGCACTACAAACTATTCTTAATGTAAACTATTTTCTTACTCGAAATATCTCTAGTGTTTAATGATGGATAT
Organism: Mormyrus proboscirostris; assembly: GCA_026779585.1. Classification (NCBI taxonomy): domain Eukaryota; kingdom Metazoa; phylum Chordata; class Actinopteri; order Osteoglossiformes; family Mormyridae; genus Mormyrus; species Mormyrus proboscirostris. The sequence goes on along the minus strand of JAODKF010000038.1, from coordinate 16,020,879 downwards.
TCACAATCACAAGCACAATTTACAGGACGGTTGGTCCGTAGCTTTACACCTCAGGTACTGAATGGTAACACTACACAAGCTGGTAAAAACAGACGAAATAAGAGACCAAACAAGCGGCATACAGCAAACAAATGGTGAAAGAACAGCAAACGTACGCTTTTTGTTTCCTGGTGCCGGACGCTGCTTTGTACTCGGGGCAGGACACGGAATTTGTAGGAATTATAGTGAGCTGAGCGAGCTTATGGGCTTTAATATGCAGAGCGGGTGCGCGGGCCTTGGCTCAGGGCGATCCATCTGTTGTTTTCAGACAGCGCCTCCGTGAAGCTGGAGTGGCCCACTGCGGCCGTCCCGCTCGGGCTCACATATTGCCGTTCCCCACGGGTGATGCGGGACTAAGAGGAGCCCACTGGGATAATTTCATTAACAGGATTCAAATTTAGACGGCTCTCTCTTCAAGAGAAGGCCCTGGCGTTTCAAACACTACTGCCAGTTCTGGGGGAGGGACACCAAAAAAAAAAATAAATAAAATAAATTATTTTCATAATTAAGGTCTTACCTCAGAACTTGGCAATAAGAATGCATTTTGCAATTATAATATAATCTGAGCATATTTTGCAGGATCAAATGCTACAATATTTAAAAGCCCGACTGTTTTTTTTTTTTTTTTTTACAGATGGTGCACATCTGAAAAATGTCAACATGGCTTTTTATTGGAAAACTTAGGCCTCACAGAGTATGCAAAATGAAGAAAAGTATGATAAAATATGATGCTCAACCAACAATATATTGAAAGGGAATCTTCACAATGCTACAAAAACCGGCTTGTGTTTATATTCAGTGGGGGGGGGGGCTACATCTGAAGGTAATCTCTCTGCCTTTTAAATTCCAGCTGCCTGTTGGGTCTATCAGGTTTGCTGCGGACAGGCAAATAACAAAGGTGACTCATTCAGGCAATTTCGATCCGAGTGGGGTTCTGCCATCGCCAGGAAACCCACCTAACGCACCATGTGCACAGAAACAGGGCCCCGGGAGCCAGGGATGGGAGACGCTCTCCGGCCGGAATCCCCAGGGCCCCGTTACCGCTACGTTTGGCCGCGATCTGTCGCAGCAGAGCATAAGCGAGAAGGGCTCAGGTCACCCAGTGAAAAGCCTAATTGGAAGACCTTTGCAGCTATGCTTTTTTTTGGCATTTATTTAAGCGCCATCAACAACACAGGCAATAACG
>JAODKF010000038.1:15971903-16003669 GCA_026779585.1 Mormyrus proboscirostris | reverse complement strand
AGTCGTCTTGTTACACCCCCCCCCCCTCAGTTTTTTTTTTTTTTTTTTTAAAGCAGCTGAATAGCGCTGGAGATGTTTTTGGGAAAACGCTGCTTAAATTTGTCAGCCCCACTTGCAGAGCTGGCTTTGGATGTGTAAACAGCGTCTTGGATGGGAATCACACACAAATAAGCAAACCAAGTAAGCCATTGAAAAAGCTACTGTCTGTAATGTTTCTATCACGTTACATAATTGCTTTAAGGTATAGTAAGCTGTGCCGACCATTTCAGAACTTACTGAACTACTTTACAGTGGCATTATTCCAAAATTGGTTCTTACGCTAAGTTAAGAAAAGATTGGAAATGTACTTAGAAATAATAGTTTAATGAATATTTCCAACCATAACAATTTATTAACCTATTCTGTTATGGGCAGAATAACTGTAATATGAATCCGTAAATATTACAGCAAATGTCATATTATTATTGCACTGTATATATTATAACATTTAACCCCTATTACAGTGATGCAAAACTGTCACTTCATGTCACACTCCCTGCATGAGTCACAACACAGTGGTGTAGTCTGAGGTGTGTGTATTTCATGTAAGCAGATACATACACGCACACTGTATGTACACATTATATATACAGACAACGTGCGCATATGCAATACATCCCAGTGGAGTCTTGCATGAGAACCACTGAACAATATGAAATGTTGGATAAGCAGGAAAGATGACAGATTCAAGGAACTTACCACATCACTTGGCAGGTTCTGCAGGTCATCCGTGGGGCTTTCCAGCATGTTTGAATCAACGTTTAAGATGACCACATCTTCCAGGGATCTACTCTTAACTCTCTGTAACAACAAAATAAGAATACTAAGATGGTTTCTGTTCCTGTGCAAACACAACGTTACACGTTTTTTTCTATTTCAAAGACCCAAGACTACCTCTGACTACACAACAAATATTCTCTCTCTCTCTCAATAAAATTATACCTTTTCTTCAGGTTAGAAACAAAATTATTAAACCACTACCATCTGATACCATACCTTATATCAATCTATTATCCATTATGCCAGTTTAAGTGATGAAAGCTAAAAAGATAAAATATTGAGAATAATATAGAACAAATGCAGCCACAAAGCTGAAGAGTGATTTCTATTCTCATTCATTCAAAGCAAAAATATTTCAATGCACCCAAGAAGAAGAAAAAATCATTATGTATTTATTCCTATAGCTACTAATCCAACAATTATTTTTTATACTGCAGGTGGAAGAAAGCAGAGTGCAAATTCCTGGCTTGACACGTTCTGACAGTCACTGCTATGGAGACGTGCATGCAGATTTCATTTAATTATATGCACTCAGATAGGAGGACTGTCACTAATGGCACGTGGCATAAATACAGCCATCGCCAGCACTGTCAGGTGTATCAAATTCACATAAAGAACAGGGCCATAAATCAACTGCCAACCAATGCACTGTCTCAAAATAATGAAACAATAGTATTTTTGAAGGGGGGGGGGCTTTGGTTCAATTCTAAACACATTTTATGGCCATGGAAACCTCATCATTCATTGTAAATATGTTTATAATTTCACAGTAATTTGCATTTTCACATTCAAGAATGGTTTTGGGGTTACAACTAAAGAAATGAAAATTAGGTTTTGCTAAACACTGTAATGAATACCATTCAACAGGCATGGCAGAGAACATGCAGGGCAGGAAAAATTTCTGATATGAAGAAATTGTTCAAAATTAAATGTTGGAATATACTACATACCTCCAATAAACTGAGATGAACTCCAATGAGATACGGCATGGGGGCACTGTGGGTAATTTAAAGAAAATACAAAATTAAGCTCTATAAATACGCTAATCACTACTTAAAACCACTACTGATAAAAGAAACATGTTACAGTATATTTCACTTGACTCTACATATTTTCGGTTATTCACAAATTTTCCTAGAGTACAAAATATTTAAACTGTGTTTCCTGTCATCTTAATTTTTTATGGTAAAAAGCACTAGTGTATTTCAAGCCTATTCTTGACGGTGGAGGAGGATTGGAAATGAGTAAATAAAACTACGACCACTGAGAAAGAGCATATCCACTGACAGGAGCTGAACAAACAAACCATGTGTATTCTGGGGGCAAAATGAATCACAAGCAAGGCAGCCTGCTAAGTGAAATTTTGTTAGCCCACTGCAGTATTCCTAAAATCGTTATTTTATGCTCTAAATGCGATTAATTATAGAGCATTACTTCTCATGTTTGTGCGCAGGGGCTGCTGGACTCGGTAATTAGATGTGCCTTGTGTAGCCCAGTTGGTGTGGTAGCTGTTGCCGTGGTTGTGCAATCAGGTTTCACTGTAAATAAGATGCGTACAAGTCCCTGGTAGCATCTGCGCAGCTATAAGTCCCTGGTAGCATCTGCGCAGCTGTGTACACAAAGGACCGTATTCAACAGCCTCCTTTGCCTTTGCCTGCCATGAAATTTCTGAAATATCAACAGTGATTCAGTTGTAAAGATATAGAAATTTAAATACCATTTGCTTATTCTATTTAATAATTTAATATTTTATTGTGAATTATTTTTATATAAACTGGTCATTCTTGCTGAGCAGATTTATGCAATTATAATTGAATTCAAACACTTAATGGTAATATAAAAATGTATGAATATTTCACTTTGATACGTAGCCATGGTGCGCGGAAAAAGAGGAGCTTAAAAAAAAAAAATCAAGCACTTAAACTGGCGAAAGAATCTGCCCCTTGTCATATCCACAACCAGTGTCAGTAGCTCTATCTGACATTACGTAGCTGTACACGTCAACACTAATTGCAGTGAAGGACGGTGCATGTGGTGCGCACGTATTTTCTAAGTGCACATCTCATCAAGGTGCTGTATGTTCCAAAACCAGCCTTCCAGATGCATGACTGAAAAAAAAAAAGCTTGAACCATCATGCTTAACAAGTGCAAAAAAATTCAAGAAATACACTGACTTACATAACCAAAGTCTGTCCTTAAATGCACGGCAGGTTAGAGCAGGTATTAAGCACGTGGTTTAACAGTAACAGCATGTGCGAAACACATGAATTAAGATGAATATTTATAACAGGCCATGAGATTTCTCCCGCGCGTGCGTCGCACAGTCATTGACTACGGGGCTCTGTCGGAGCGGCAGAGCGCGGCACGTGAAAGCCGCTGAGGAGGCAGCGGTGACCTTACCAGCAGTAATCCAGGAGATGTGGCGGAAGCACAGGGATGTAAATGTGTTGCCAGTACATTGGATACAGCATGGCGGCGGACCCGTGAACGCATGCAGTTAACTGAAGAATGGAAGCAAAGGGACAACAAAAAAAACGCTTGGAGAAGCAGCGACTTCTGGGTCAAAAAAGGAATGCAGTACAACATGAAACAGACTGCTTTAAGGAAAACTGGGTGTACGGAAAACAGCAGCAACAACAACACAATATACAGAACAAAATATAAACCCTGTGCGAGCAGGTACCAGGGAAAGGACCAGAACTTCATTCATAAAACAAAATTAAAATACCACACTTGCTTTCAAAATATGAATATATCTATAAATGAGTTTAATGTTGATATACAAATAAACCCAGAGTTGTAAACCATGTCAGTGTGATCGATGATGCCTGTGCCTCGTCTGCAAATAAAGTATTTGGAGGGAGCTTTTCCCCTCGCACTGTGGATCCTAATGACCGGCGCACTCCTGTTTGCTCATCTCCCAGATTAAAATAACATGATTAAATATGGAAAAAGAACAGAGGTCTGAAGGCTCCTCAGGGATATCATTAGGGCAAATTGCCAAAGAATGAAACATGAGCTCTCAGAGAGAGACTGCAAACTGGAATGATACCAGGGGACCAGTATGTTCGACAGTTGGAGCTCCGGTAATGTGTGAACTACAGCTCGGGCTATCAGGAGACCCGGCTCTCCGACACGCACAATGTCACGATTGTCCGGCACACTGGCCTAGCTAAACGCCCGTGCTGCAGTAAGCGAAATGAACCCTCGGCACCTGCCTGCTCTTATTGAATATTTATGTATGTTTTTTTTTGGGGGGGGGGGGGTGGATCACTCACTTTTGCTGCCATTTTCCAGCAAAGAACTGGTCCAGTCTCATAATTGCTAAACATTTATGACGACTGATGTCTTTCTTCATATGCACACTTTTGTTACCTATATTCTTTTGGGGCAATTTTCAAGCAAAGATGACATTCTGTTTTTTTGTCTTGTTAATAATACAGACCTATATTAAATTCTCAACACAATTATATAAAAACAATGTACATGACATATTTGAACAAAAAATATTTAGAGTAAATAAAATACATATTTTATTCTTAATCCCGTGAAGATCTTAAGAACACTGAGAAAATAAAAACAAAGGGAAAAGCTTCACACATTCATCTCGCCAATGACAGTGTAAACACTTTGCCTCTCATCTCTCAGAGGAAATAATTCAATGGTTGGTACCATGAAGTAACGGCCCGCAACACTTGCTTACTAACGCCAATTACTTCACCACGGCATCGAGACTAGGCCAACTGGTTTGATTTATTCAGAGGTTTAAAGGGATTCTGGACTTCAGATAACGGGGTGGGGGTATAACCAAGATACAGTTAAAAGCACATCATACATTTGATTCCTCGACCCCCCCCCCCCCCAAAAAAAAAACCCATCGCTTGAGGGTAGAGCTTTGGTTTGCAGCACAAATAATTTCAATGAAGGTAACTAAATTCAACTGTGGCATTTTATTTAATTAGTAAAGCCTGAATCAAAGACAAAAAGATAAGACAATCTGGTAACTTTCTGGCCCCCTGAACACATTTTCAAAAATCCAGTAGCACAAGTATCTTGATAAAGGATTTGCCAGACAAATAATGAATGTTGAAAGTCAAATAGCTTGTATGTTCCACACAGAGAGATTCCTTTCAGTAAAGAATTATATAAACAATTCACTGGAACAACTGGCTAGATTTCACCTGCTGAGATGAGTTTGACATTAATGAGATATCTGCACAAGCTGATTACTCTTCTGCCAAAACGGTAATACTACTTACACTGAAAGAAAATGATGAAAAATGTGCTATTAGGCTACCGAAAGCTGATGGCCAATCCTACACCACATCAGCTACTTAAATACAAATGCTGTTCTCTCGTAAGCCTTGTATGATTATACACATCGATTTACAAATCTATATACCTACCATATTGAATACAACAACAGATCCACAACATGAATGATATTACCTCACAAATGTTAACGTGAACATCAGAGGTTATTTTCTTTGGGAAATATTAAGTTTTAAAATAGTTCCAAAGGAGCAAATCCTAAGTATGATGGAGCAAGTATGCCACTGACAACTATTAGATGTTTTTCTGGCATCATTTGTAGTCAAACACAACTTGTTTTGCGAAACAGCAGAATGGGGAGATTTGCTACGAAATTAAGAAACAGGTAACCCATTGAATAAGAAGTGGAAATACACACTATATTGATATACAAAATAGCATTCTTGGGTTTAGAAATGAGTAAAAAGGGAAAAAGAAAATTTCTTTGGATGAAAATGTAAAAAAAGGTAAATAGGAAGAATTCCTACCAATAGCTTGACAACATCGCAATCAAACACGACTTCAAGAGAGGCAAGACATTTCCGCTTAGTCTTTTCTGAGGCTCCAATTACCACTGTTCTTTCTCCGCTGACGGATGCCTGTGCCCGGCCAACCACCGACACGGGGGGCCCAGTAACGAGTAGGTGGCATTAAAGCGACCAGGAGGAGGTGCGAGCCTGGGAACTCCGGGTTAGACGAGGCCACACACAAACGAAAAAAGGGAGGAACCGCAAGCAAGGTGGCACGGATCGGAAAATAACCCAGATTCACAGGAGACCTTAGGGAAGAGAACGCAGCCCTGTAGACAGCACTCCACAGGGAAGGGGGAGAATGAAAAGGGGGGTTTAAAGGGAAAAAAAAAAACAAAAAAGTGAGAAGTCTGAAGCAGAGCGACCTCTACGGCTAACACTACAGGCCGTGGAGGATCAGTTCTCGTTAGCATAACACTGACAGCATGATGAGAAGGCTGCTGTCAGACTCGGGCCCAGCCGGGCCCAGCCGGGCCCACACCAAGGAAGCGTGTGGCGGGCCCCAGTCGGCTAGTTAGGGGAAATCTGATGCAGTACAATTATACTGGCACACGAGAAGCCGGCACGCTTGGCTGGCTCTGCAGCCGATGACACGTCTTTAAAAGGTGTGTGTGTGCGTGTGTGTGTGTGTGTGTGTGCGTGTGCGTGTATATATAAACAGAGTGGTAACTCCTCACCTCTGGTCACAGACCAGCAATAAGTCAACTGATGCATTGTTGTAAAATGATGATTTATGCCTCCGCTTTGAATGGGCACAGCCGTGCAGCGATGTTCTGCTACACTGGCACAGCACGTCCACCGGGGGCCTCGACTTTGAGGTCCGGCCCACAGCATGCATAATAAATGCACTTTCTGCTATTTATTTTTTTAAATTTCTCTCTTTTTTTCCACATCCAGGCAACTCACTGGAACGACGGTGGCCCGTCCAGCTGGACAATACAGCAGCCAGGACTGAATCCTCTTATACATCATTCACTTGGGAAACCAAGCCAAGGAGGGGGGAGTATTCACAGCATTGCTTATTACTTTACCTCACTGCGTACTTTATTGCTTAAGCAAAGTGCATGTTTATGTATAGGTACAAACAGATTACATCGATCTAGATACACACATCCCTAGGTTAAACACACACACACACACACACACCATATTCAAACTAACACAAAGTAAAGGTGGCTTTTCCCACAATGCATCTGTACATTACCTTAAATAGCCATTTTAATGTATCTGCATTCAAAAAAGTATTTAAATAGCATACACCCTATCCTCTATGCTCCAATGTCCTGGAATGTGCAGTATGGGTACAGCAAATGTGAGAGGGGGGAATTTCATAAACCCCCCCGGCACGGTATCGCCTTCGGGGAGTCCTCAGATCCTGCTGGACCGCAGCCTCAGCTCTGAGATAGTGAACTGGAACGGTATGAGATAGCGTGCGGATGACATCACTCGCTCAGTCCCCCCCCCGCCGCCGCAAACTGTCATAAACATTTGGACTGGAGCCAGCATACGAGATAAGCAACGACTCCCTATCCAGGCAAAGCTGACCTGGCGCAAAACATAACTCCTCATTTAAGGGCGGTCAGATATAAAACAGCGCAGGTAAGAGACAAATAACCTCATTCAACCTTAGAGTAATGTGCATTTTTATTTAACACTTCAAACAAAAAAAAAAAAAAGATCCCTCCCTTGTTCTGCTTTTGATCAATACATTGGCTTTTCCTCTTCAACAAGTCTAAACTTAAATGGGTAAAAAAAAAATGCAATGAAAAACTAAAATTTCTGCGTACTGCACATTCAAAAGCCAGCTAACGCTCCTGAAGCATGTTAAAGGAGACAAAAGGTACCACTCAACACGCTTTTATTACCAAGAAAAAATTTAGAATACATAATTAAATAAGCGGTTAAGAAGGAGGTACTTACAGTGCTGAGCTTGCTTGAGGTAATAATTATTCGTCGTTCATGCAGCATACTGGCATAGAGTTGCAACATATTATTCACATCCACAGCAACAAAGTATTCAGTCAGGTTTCTCTGTAAAAGAAACGGAATAATATTTTCCACGGATTGCACAGGACGCGACAGCACACGGGAGGAGAGACTGACACCACGGTAGAGGAATAATAATAAAACAAACAACTATATAAAAATAGGTAAATAAATAGGTAAATGAATGAATGAACAAATGAACCGAGTGACAAATAATGACATGCATTTGCTGGCTAATTACAAAAAATGTGGGAAGCTTCTGGCAATGAGATTTTCCCGAACAGTTAAAGTTTTAAAAAGCAGCCAGACAGCAATTACTCTGCTACCCCAAATGGGCTGTTAAAAACCACCAATAAGTTAAAAAGACAATATTTCTGGTAATTCATAATGTATGACTGACACAACGAACAAACAAATGAACTAAAAATAAATAAATAAATGTATTAAAATGATATTTTATTACCGGAGTGATTTCATTGATTTATGAGGTTCTCTAATGGCAAAACTACTTACACTTTCAGGAATGGTAGGAAGTCCATTAATATCAGGAGCTATGAAGTACGAATGCTGGGGGAGGGGGGATTGGGGGGGAGAGAGAGAAATAAGAATGGAATAAATTGGCAGAAAAGGACATGGCTACATTCCATACGTCTCATACTCCCCTGTCTCAAGGACCATATAACTTTATCATACCTACGCCTCTCATAAACTGACAAGAGGCCACACAACCACCACAGCCTTCTTTGCAGGTTAAGGTGCACCATACAAACATGGCAACAGCTCCTGACAACAACATATGTTTAAGTGCTTGGATCACCGCAGCGTAAGGCAGGACAGTCATGGTCCAAGTTGCTAGGGCACCTTTTGTAGTGCGAACACATGCCCACCAGTCCCCGCACGTTGTCAAAGTCCGCTGCGTTAACCATGTGTTCCTTTCTGTCTCTCTCCACAACCTTCCCCGTTACACCAACACGAATGTCTATAACAAGCACAAGTATCCTGAAAACAAGGGAGCAACCGACCTCTGATCGTGACCCCCACACACACACACCCACCTCTTTTCTTCTGCGCAACCGGAGTTGCATTAAAGGGGCAACAAAACCGGTCTTTCGCAAACAAAACACAGCAATAACAATAACAACAACAAAGACGGCCTGTCATGCGGTTAGTGGTCGTGCCATAGCATGTGAATGCCCCACCACCTGGAAAGCAAGTGAGAGCGCACCAATGAAACGATTGTCCTGTGGCTGTCAATTATCAGAGAGGAGCGGGAGCTACCCACAGCTGGGTTCAAGAGCCGCACAGCACACCTACACTTAATAATCAACCAGCTCTCTGGGGGCACAAAAAGCTTTTTTATAGTTCTAAGCCTTAAACCTGGACCTATTTTATTTTTTATATACGTTTTCATTTTTTTTTTTTTTATTATTTTACATCATTTCCTGTTGGACTCCTGGAGAAATTACGTGGAGTCAAGGGCAACAATGCTTTGCAGGAATATTAAACTGTATAAACTCACTTTAAAATAAAACACAAGGCATACTCTGATCATTCCTAAATACCGCTGCACTTCAATAACAACATTGCCCGTTTTCCCTCGTCCATAAGACATCATTTCAAAATCCGCCTTATGCGATGCGACATTAAATACGAGTCAAGCATCAAGGAGACTTGATAACTAAGACCGATTTCTCTCCCCTCCCCATTTACTGACGAAGTAAAGAAGCAGAGCATATTCAAAAAGAGACCACAGCAGTCAGAACACCATCAATCATTAAGGAAGCATGATTGTCTTCTAAAAAACAAAAAAAAAGAGGACAGAGAGACACCGAGACCCAGGACAGTTTGTTTTGTTCTATTTAACAGAGAGAGGCCGATTCGGGCAGCACTGGATGGGCCCACGGCTCCTGAGCAAACAGAGCGGCACTTTTTGGATTTCAAAGACACTATGTGTGCCCCGTACACCTCACTCACCGGCTTCTGGCTTCGGGGGGCTTTCGCAACCTGCCCAGTGGCAATGTGCAACTGCTCGTTCTTTCACATTGAGGAAGAGAGCAAAACAAGGTTCATACTTGAAAGGGCAGAAATCTATTTCTAGTCGGCGTCATGAAATAGAAATAAGCTTTACAATATTCTAGTCTATCTATTATAAATCAAGCCCCTCCCCACAGTATACATTTAAATGTAATCCCAGTTTTTTCCCCTCTTATAGTAACTTATCTGTGGAGAAACCATCTGCAATTTCTTCAAACACACACAACAGCTTGCATTTGGACTCTGAATCAACTTTAATCCCCCCAGTTTTAAAAACCAGATAAAACACTCCCAGGGGACACAGACACTACATTTAGGTTGTTAAGAGCCACGAAGGGGTCTCCACAAAAAGCGGCTCAGTCCCTAAGGGGCTCTTACAATGTTACGATACCACAAAAGCCTTCAAACATGCTTAACTCCGAAATTTAGCAAGAGCACAGAGCTCAATGATTTTAAAAGCTCTTAGCGTGTACGCAATGCCAAAACTGTAAAGATTTTTAGACAATATAAAGGTCTTGTCTTTGCTAAGACAGTACATATCAATTACCGGCCTATTTTATTACAGCACACGTAACCAATGGGACTAGGTGTCTCTTCTCATTACTACTAAAGGGAGGCTTTATTAAGAACTAAAAATTCAGCTCCGCTTTAACTGTATCCTTACATGCCAGAAAGTCTACAAAACGAAGAAGCCCAGGGCAATTAACATTTCCCAGGGGTCAGAATGACTGCTGGCACAAAACATCAAACAAAGTAAAGAGACAGTAGTGAGGGGACACAAAGCAGATTCGGAGAAGTGGCCCTTCAGCTCATACTATCCTGCCAATTGTTAAGAACCATTTTGTTTGGACACAAATTGACTGCTTTCATTTGCCCTAATAATAGCAAAGATAATAATACTTACCACACTTAGACTGACGGGACTGTTTGGCTTTGGCACTGGGAGGCAGTACAAAGATTTTAACATGTCATTTAAGTCATTTTCCTGTGAAAAGGAACAAAGACAACACATCATTTCATGACCACTGCTCTCAGCTACAAATTCTAGTGTGCACATACACACATGGGAAATAACTCACAGATATGTTTAACAAGAAATCTCCAAGGTCAAAAATTGCACATTTGCCCTACTACTGTCATCCACAACCCTGGCACTGCTAAATGGAATTCTTTGTACACGATTAACCAAACAAACATACTAAAAAAAATTGTGTCAATAAATGTAATTTTGTTGGGCCACAAAAGAAACTGAGATTGAAAGTGTACATTTTTTTGGGTTACAAAATTCCCACTGTCAGTGTTTTAATGTTGTTAAACATTTTCCCAATACAGATTTATACTCTCATTTATCAAAATTTGCACCTAAACAGTGGAACACATTACAAAAAGAACCTCTTTGCACGTACTAAATCGCTTGCAAAAACGTGCACTGGAATATGCAATTTCATTGTAACCAAAGTACAGTTTGTATTTGGACAGGAAGCATGCCAAAAATCCTGAGGATTTAAAAATATTTGTACTAATCTATGACGGACTACAGCTTATTTCAATTGACGGAGGGTGGAGAACTTTTCCCTCAAACACACTGGACATTTTTTGGGCTGCTGGCTTTGTCTAAGAGCACTAACAAAGCAGAGCCCCCATGACGCGACTCCCCAGCCACAGGCTCCCGATGCTCACACGCTTGGTCAATAACACAGCCCGAGGAAACACTTAATTAACCCTGGCCTTAACCGCGCTGGCTCACGTCTTCCCTCATCTGTCAACATCACTTTCCTGTTTAAAAAAAAAAAAAAAAAACAGAAAGAGGAGGGGAAAATCTTCTTGTGCAACACTTGTCATAGACTATGGATTTAAGTCAGAATGAATCCTTTCATTTCTATGTGGCTCTAAATCAGCGTTTCTCAAACTGGTCCTTGGGGACCCCCAAATAGTCCATATTTTTGCTCCCTCCCAGCTACCAGGAGCTGAAAGGGAGAAAAAATGTGGACTGTCTGGCAGGGAGCTGGGATTGAGCAAAAATGTGGACTGTGTGACAGGGAGCTGGGTTGGAGCAAAAACGTGGACTGTCTGAAGTTCCCAGAGGATCAAGTTGAGAAACACTGCTCTAAATGGTTAAAAATCATATCCTGTTATCCTATAATAGCTAAAAGCACTCTAATGATTAACAAACTGGCATTTCACAGCTGAAACATAAAAATTTTGGAAGAATTGCGACACCTCCAGAAAAAAGATTCAGGTATAACACTGCAGGAATTTTTAAAGCTACACGAGCTAACAGAGGATTCACTATAATAGCAGCAAGTATAAAGTGAGCAATGTTCTTGCCCAAGCTGACAAATCACCAAATGCCATTTGTTTATTATAAAATCCTTCTGTTGCATCAGTCTGTCCACATACAAGTAAACAGAAATTATAAAGAGAACTAATGTGGACATTTGACATAACACACTGTTCAAAAGCAGCACAGACAGCAAAAACCAGACTTCTGCATATTGGTAACATACATAAAGCCACGAAGTACAAAAAGTAAAAGAATTTCCCTCTGAGATCAATAAAGTACAGATTATCTTTTTCACATCACAAGCTACTGACACTCACAACTACGAACTTGCAAAACACGTAAGTCAAAAAGCACTTAAAAAGTTACGCACATTTGAGTAAACAGTATTCTTCCCTCATCATTGTGAACATAACCGAAAAAGAAGGCATGGCCACACAAGAAGTATGATTTTGGCAACAAGCAGAACGTGGAACATGGACTATTTCATTTACATTGACATCCATACTGAAAAACGGCAAAAAGACTTATTTTGAAAATGAAATTATGGTAGTACCCTACTATGTCATTTTCCAAAACATGAGAATTCTTAGCCAAAACACAAAATGTTACAGTTCCTGAATTTTGTGCAGAGCAAATAACATACCTAACACGTTAATGTAATTAAAATCACATAATTTATAGCTCTGATTTAATGATTCCTTAAATATTTTCCTTAAATACAATATGGTTACAATTTTAAGATCAAATAAGACAAAACTAGATAAAGTGGCCTTAAATCTTTCAACTTTACTGCACATAACCCAAAATAGAGAAACCAATTACTATAATGACATATACATTTATTTCTTCAATTGATTTGTATTGTTAATTATTTTACCGATTAAGCACAACAATAATATAATACGAGTCATTAATTGTTAGTCATTGCCACTAAAAACCCACACCATCTACCCCATTAAGCATACTATGGTTACCAATTAGGTGAGTGTCCTAGTCAGGTAATTCTGCTGGGGACCTGTCTTAATGTATGTAGTATGTAGTGTAGGCTATGTATGAACTGTATGTAAGTGTACAGACATACAGGATGAAATGAAACTCAAAAACAGCACTTCACGATCCACCTGGAAACATGCTATGCATTCAGTATCAGTCAGCGGAAGTACATCAAGACGAAGGAGTCTGTCTGTTCCACTCTCGCAGGAGTGCAACTACATGCACTGCAGCTAATTACTGCAAGGACCACTACTACTTTTAAACCTCTCTTTTTTTAAAACACATTTTAATTGAAAGAATTATTTTTTAATTGACCAGTCCTAGCCTAGTTAATTCAACTACTAGGCATGTTGACAAGGCAGTTGTCACTTGAATCATGCCTAATGGGAATTTATTTTGTATATACTTGTATATTTCTATATATGCTGTTGCATTATATTGTTCTTGTGCAATTATGTAAATTATTCATATACATTTTGAATTGTATCATGCATATAGAAACAAATGCTACATGTTAGTTTTGTTTTGTTACATGTTCGACTTTCTGGCACGTGACTTAATACCGCTCTCCAGAGCATATAGCAAAAAATACACCTTAGCGCAGTTAAGCCAGTGGCAGAATGTGCTTAAGGGTCATTTACGAGCCACACGCCCATATTTTGCTGTTCCTCTGCCCAAAGCACAAGAATCTAGTACAACTTAAACCCCACACTTTGATGATGGGATAACATGCTTAAGTCAAAAAAGTGTGCAGTCAAGCGCTTTTTTCACTTTAGTGTATGGGAGAATCAACCCGTTAGTCTACAGATGTATTTTAGAAAAGGAAATGAAGCTCTTACTACACCCCCAGGTACATTTTATTATCAGGACATTTGATATATAGACAGTGCAGCTACATGACACACTACTCACACAGAATCAGATTATTCCAGCTATACATTTCTTGTTATATGAAGAATAACAGTGCCAAACACAATCTCACCCCCCCCCCAAATACTCTTTTTTCCAATAAACCCCATATTGAATTCTTTTATTGACTGTGGCCCACACCAAGTCAACTCCACTGGTGACCTCAAATGTGTATTTGGGCCCAACTCAAATGGTAATAATCTGCACTATTTACTTTTTCTCCCCTCTAAGTTGTCATATGAATAATCGTAATCACTCTTGCTATTTTAAGCCACATAATTTTGCAAAAAAAAAAAAAACAACTCTACATGGCAGCAGGCTTAGCTAAATCTAAACGGCATTCTGGAATATGATATATGTAAATAAATGTTTTAATTAAATTATGTGTGCTTGCCATGGGGTGGGGGAGAGCTGCAGCGGCAACACAGAGCTACTGTTACAAGAGAAGTTTACCTGCCGAATGGATAAACCGTACAGAGGCCAATTAAACCCATTTGTGTATCAAAATAACCTCAAAGTGCTCACCTGGTGTTTACATAAGTAGTCTGCCAGTGTGTTTAGCAGCTTATAGTAAATCTCAAACCATGGGAGATAACTGAGGAGAGAGAGAGAGAACACAGTGCATTCAGTTAAACAAACATACATTCTGTCTTTAAAACAAACAAGAAATCTTTTGACCTTTCCATCGCAAGTTTGCTGGATATCAGTTTGGTTCTCTCCATAAATACCTTAACAGCACCCTTGTGATCACAACGGTATAGGACGAACAAAACAAAAACAGGAACAAACATATAATTATAAAAATAATGCTGAGTGAGAGCATCAACCCCGTCCATAAATGTTTGACTCAAAACACCATCCTTCATTTGATATCTTGATGGTTTCATGGGCTCGTATCTGTGCTATTCTCCCATTTGGCCAGGCACTGGATCATTCCAGAGGAGTTACGCTACACTGCTCCCTATTAGCGTACAGTTAAATCAGTACTGCACAGTATCTCTGTACATTTAACGGAGAAGCAGTTTGTTCTTGCAAAAACACATCAGTAAGCCACTGTGCTCTGCAGTAAATGAGCACAGATTCTATTGTTTACAAGCATGTTGCTCCCAGATGCAACGACACAAGCAGCACATTTGTGCATGACGCACTGATGAAAAAGGCTGCATTTCAATTTTAAAACACATTAAAGCACTTCTCTCTTTATATTAAATTAGTTTTTGAAATGCCCACAATGGAACCTAAAATATATGAACCCAGACTGTAAAATCATATCTTACATTAAATATTTTGAGCTGGAGAGGGTATTTTTGTCAATAGCATAATGATGATTTTACTTGCTGCTGTTGCTATATTAACAAGGAGGAGGTAAGAGTTGCTGTTTTATTGCTGATATTATAATTAGATTATGTGAAGCAAAGTATACCCACAATCAAGAAAATACAACTGATCTTTAATTTAGCAATAGCATTTTATTTCAGATGTGTATGGTGCATGTCTGTTAAAGTCTGAATGAAATGCTAAAATGATGAAAATAAAATTCGGTACACAATTTGGTATACACAAACATTCACAAACATGAGATGGGATGTTATATTACAACACGCACAAAAGCAAAAATTATTTCTAGGGAAAATCACCCATGCAGGAAAAATTGAAACCACAAAAAACATACAAACTTTTGATGTACATATTATAATTACTCTATCAGTCTCATACAGGCTTATAATAAATTTAATTTTGTTAAAAATATGTGGCGGTAAAATAGCAGCAAAAATGCAAAGATGCAGAGGTATCCAGATTCTTAGGGTCTAGAAGATGGAGCAGAATCATTATCTGATTCCCGCCCTGTCCCCCATTTAAAATGCAAGGCTCTTGAATCTTGAATTTAAATCCTTCATTTTTCATTTTGAGGGGGTCTTTAGGCAGGTCTTCCCCCCAAAATAAGCTCACCAAGGCTCAAAGCCTCGACTCATTATACTCATAAATGAAGGGGTAGTAAATCTTTTGTTTTAAAGCCAAAACAAATGATAAATTACTGGAATATGAGCAGCGAACCTTAACTTAGCAAGATATCTACAGTAAAATATGCTGTGCAGCTCTGTTCAAATGTAACATATATTTCTTCCATAAGGCTTAAAAGTTCCAACATTCCTACTATTCACTTGTATCTATAAATCATGAACATTTATCAATTTGAAGCATGTTTGGTGCCACAGTCCCCCCCTGCATTTTGGAATACATATTGTTTCAGTATTACACACACACACACACACACACACACACACACACACACACACACTTCTATCCATATCTTTTTGGGAACCATTCATTCATTTCTACAGGAAAAGCCCTATTCCTAACCATGACAACCTTAGTCCTAACCCAGGCCCACCTTTAACCACAATTAACCAAACAAACTACAAGATTTTGACATTAAGTTTTTTGATAGCAGTAGCCGATTTTTATAATATTGAGTTTCCCCTTGTGAGGACCCTATTGTGGTCCCCACAATGTCAATATAAGAGATTTTTATCACACCATGGGGACATAAGGTCTCCTCAATATGATATATACACGACCCACATGCGCACACAAACAGCTATCAGCCAATCAGAAACGAGCTCACCCTTTACCTCTCTGGGGCCCTGTCAGCCGCCTGATGACATCATAAATTCTAAGTCACCCATTTGAAGTGGTGCTCAGAAAACTTAATGCATTTTAACTTAAAAATGACCGAGCTGTTTTAATTTGGCATCTGATTCTCTGTGAAATCGCATAAGGCCTGGCATTGTATATATCTGCCAATTAGAAAAACAGCATTTATTTTAACCCAACAGAAGAGACTATATTTTTTCACTTGAATTATGCATGCACAATAATGCAAGCAAAAGCCTGCTAAATACTTAATACCGCAGTGTCGGTTTCATACTGTAGTATTGCGAGTTTTACAAGCATATTCTAATATTTTTAGCATCCGGTATATCGTCATTATAAATTTTAAAGATGTGACTTCTCTCCCTCCTTGAAACAAAGTACTCAAAAGTCTTTAACACAATATTATCTTTTACATCTTTTTTTTTTCTTTAAAGAGGTTTTAAATCACTTGTTATAAAGGGACATTTTCTGGTCGTCTGCTTGCACCTTGTTACCAATTCCGTCTCAGATCCGATTACACATTTTTTCCTCCCGGGTCAAAATGTTAAGCAAAGAAACTGAGGTGTTTTATGTGAAACTGCTACGGGACCACTTACAAAAAGATGATCTGCAACAGCTCTCCAAATCTCAGCTATCAAATAAAAATTGTTGGGGAGGGGTGGGGGGGTTCATCCACAAACTTAAAAATGTCTGGGGGCCTTTTCTTTCAGTGCGAAAGAATGACAGAAAAAATACATATAAAGTGCAAAATGGAAGGATTTGCCTTTTAAAGTGGTTTTGCCTAAAGGGACCCTAGCCTTTCAGCCAGCGGTCCAGGTGAGCCACCACAAAGCCCCGCCCATGTAAGAACTGTCCCCCTCATTAGGGCATTTCCTGGTGGAAGCACAGGTGACAAGTTCATAGTCCCCAGTGCTTCAACCATCAAACACGGAAGGACACTTTAATGGCTCACATTTACATTACGCCGGATAAAAGTCTGTCTTTTTCATTTTGTTGGCAAAAGATTTTTTTGAGATTAAAATATACATTATCTGAATCAAAAGAAAAGAGGAATCGCACAGAATTTTTTTGCTGGGCCTCCCATCTCAGAGATGTTGCTGTATTTACAGGGTAATTAAATGGCATTTAAGGACTGGTACAAAACTTGCACAATTTAATAAAATCAAAATTTATGCAATTCTAGATTTCTTACATTATAAATACATATTTTATTGTTCACTACTTTTATCCCTGTCCGTATTCTTTGTGAAATTCACATGCTTTTTTTTTTTCAAAAAAATTTTATAACTTCCTGTATATTTTGTATTATTAATCTGGTAATCCTAGCAAGCTACTCAAAATGCATAATGCATTTTATACATCATATGTCAAATGAATTACCATGTAAAAAATCAGCGAGGGGGACCTTCTGCTAATTGGCAGCGAGACTCGCGCATAATTATCCTCGAACTGTCTCTACCACACTTGTGCCAGTAACCACATAACGAGGGAAAAATAAAAGGCTGTCTTGGCTGGACTTGGAGAAGGAATCTGGACAACAGTTCATCAAGAGAATGGGGGGGCATCTGTCTACCAGTAGTAAGCAATAATTTTATATGTTACATCTAGGCAAAACACTAAACCTTTTAACAATCTTTTAAAAAATAAATTAACAAAATAAATGAGGGAAGACAGAAATGTCTATTTCTCTAGATTAATTTTACACGTTTGAAATAATTTTGCCACCAGCTTGCTATTTAATGTCAAGCAGCTGTCTTTGAGCTAGATATTGTATAACGGTCAGTCACACAGCATGTGTGTAACTAGGGCTTTACAGAGAATTCTTGAATAATTTCCAGAAATGACAGTAGCACTTTCACAATTACATGCAAATTTACATTTCTCTGAATTGAAGTTTGACTAATTAAAGTGACTCATTCATTTGCATACCTGAGAAGGCAAATGCAGACCTTGCAACCCGAAGTCAGACGGCAGAATCCAAACCTTTGCTTGCTTTCAATGTCTGTCAGCACAAAGGTAAAGTTCTGGCCGACCTGATTTGGGGAAACCCTGGAAATACAGAAGAGATTAACAAGAGAGGTAAAAAAAAAAAAAAAAGTTACCTTAATATGAGACCCATCATTTTTCAAACATCATACAACAAAATATTAACCTCCTAGCTCTCTTGATGGTCAAACCCAAGCATTAAACGTAAAAGCATATAGTGCAGTGTTAATTTTCCATTCATAATCTTATTCTTTTCATAACCCACATAAAATAATAAAATAATAAACTACCAAACCCTCCCTATATTAACAAGTATCCTAACATTAGTAACTTTAAGAAACCTATTACTAGAAATACTTAAGATAAAGCAAGACATCTTAGGAGTCGCGTGAATTTTCCTGCGCCCACTAGATGGCAGCAGTAAAGCTCTAGCAGAAAGCAATTCCCCGCCCCCCACAGAACGGCTAGTGGTACTAAAACGACTATTTACTATGTGACAAATGTACTCGGCAAAGCCTTTTTAGTACGCCAATAGAAGTAGTGTTTATGTTCGTAGACGTGCAGCCCCCCATGGCGGAACTACACGTGTTAAAAAATAAAAAGATTTTCCATTTTACTATACTAATTTATTGCAACTTATGTTGTCATATCTTAATGTCAAGTTCAGTTTTATTTGCAAAATCTCATTTAAACATAATTAAAGTCTTGCATGGAACACTATTCAATAAAAAATGAGGGAAATGCAGAGAGCATTCACTGACCACAATGCAATGACATTGCGGTTTTTGGTGAGATCTACATACACGAGGCATTTCATTTTACACGGCTAGCTAAACATAATCGGGGGCGGAGACTTACCGTTCAACGTCAAAAGGGAAGCAAAACTTGGGCACAGTCTGCAGCACTTCCTGCGGGGGAGAGGGAGAAAAAAAAACATTTAAATTGTAATTTCACGACCACGTGCGCAGTACAAATAATAATAATAATAATAATAATAATAATAATAATAATAAAAGACTGATGGGAGTAGTCACGCAGTGCTGCTACTAGCAGACGACAAAATGAGCAAGGTGCCGTTTGCGTGGTATGAGTTTCTAAATAATTAGCCGTGATTACGTCTGTGTGTCAGAGATGACTGTCAAAGCATAAGAAGACGGCGGTGATGCCAGATTGCCGTGACAATGCCTCGGCAGCGCCGGGAGTAAGAGGCCTAGCCTAAAGGGTATTACTTCCTAACACCTCCCTAGCGAGACTCCCTTCACCAGCAGCATATGGATTTTACAAGCAGCGCCTCACCATATGGGTTAGCTACGTCTGCCGATACTCGCACCGTAGCCTAGCCACGGGGAATTTCGCCTGATCCCTGCTGGAGAAATAAATAAATTGAGCCACCAGAGTGAGAGAATCGGGGGGGGGGGAATAGTAAAATAGGGATGAGTAAGGCAAATGAAACCGAGGGAGGCACAGAGGATTTCAGGGGCTGGTGACAATACTCAGCAGTACGGCGGTGCATCAGCGTCTTGTATGGCACGCTGGAGTACTGGGCTGCTATTAAGCTGTCATACACACGCACGCATACTAGTCCATACTGTTATTAAAAACTATTACGCATGTGCTACAAGATGTTCGCCGGCGCTCTGCTCCTCGTGATACATAAGGCCCAAGATCGGCTTCTGTGGGAAAACAAAAAAAAACTACACTCTGCCAGGATGAAAATCACAGTTTCTCTTTCACCATCAAAGCCATCCATTTGTTAACACTAAGCGCCGCCCCGGAGACTCCGCGCGTACCGCGAGCGCGAAGGGATGCGGCCAGTAGCGCGGCGGAGCTGCAAGGCTGTGGAGTGTCGGCGTGCACGCTTCGGCCGATTAGTGCTCCCTATGGCCGTCTTGCATTATTAGAGAAATGAGATGTATAGTTTACAAAACTTTAACATGCTGATAGGACTGTGAGGAAATTAGACAAAGACGACACATGATTCTTTGTAAAACGCACTTAAAAGTATGAGTACTGCACTATTTCATTAGTCAAAAAAGTTTAGAAATCGGTAACTCCAGGCTGTAAAGGTACGCCAGTCTTTCACTGGTTATTAATCACTGGTCAACTCGGTTATTAATTGCATTATCAACGAATTCATTTTAACACTGCGTCACCTCAGCTGACGTTTCGAGTGTGAATCAGACACTAATTAAGACGCCTTCCTCAAACCGGCAGTTCCCGGTGACTAGCCGCCGGCATTAAGGCGTAGGTGATCAAGCTGCCGATGCCGAGACAGGCAAACAGTGCAATCGATAATCTTCCACTCCCGTGACCGCTGCAATTGCGTCCGTTTGTTTTCCCTATAAATTTCCTTGAGAGGGGAAAAAGGATATCAGACGCTGAATACATTTACAGCTCACCAGAGGCTGAGGGCTAAGTATGAGGATTAATTATTTACTGTAGAGACAGGGATATCACTCAGCAAGACAGCCGGCTCGTTCTGCGGAGCCCCCCACAGCAGAGGTCTGCAATCACAACCCTCTCCTGCCTTATTTATGTATTTAGACAAGAGACTTCCTCTGGAGATGCAGCAGCTCATATACCAGAGCTGTCTGGAGACTGTCCCCAGCACTGCAGTTTATCATCTTGAAATTGGGAAACGTTACAAGCCACATGGAGAGGTCCCACACGAAGAACACCACCCGCTCTGAGCTATATGGCCGGTAACTGAATATGCTATATAACGGGTTCCCTAAAACAAGCCGCAGTTCCGTTTTGAGTGTACACCTAGGCTAAGTGATAGTCAGTTCATCATTCTGTCAAACGTGCTTGGGGGAGGTTGGCCTCCCTTCTCACCCCTCTCCCTCCTGGCAAAAATCCTCCCCTGGGAATCCTGCCTTTAAACCTCTACTCTTTAAAATGCAAGCAGCCAGCAGGCCTATAGACTGCTGTATAATAGGTGTGGAGAGAAGGAGTAGAAAGGAAACACTCTGTCTGTCTGCCTCTGTCTGTCTGTCTCACACACACACACACACACACACTTTCTGGGTCAGTATCAGTGTGAAGCTCAAACTAATGCTAAAAGCTCCCCTGATCGGACCTGTTAGGTTCAAACAGACCAGCACCAGAATCTCTCTCCATATCCAATTAGACAACACGCCTCCCCCCATCCCACACGTTTCCTACTAACGCCAAGCACACTGTACAGACAATGACAATGAACCTAGTTTACATGACATTTTGAAAGGCCGCATGTTTAAATACACAATTGTGGAAGCCATCTGACAAACCTACATACACAGAGCTACCTAAAGAATAAAAAAAAAGGGTAAACATGGTCAATGCAGCAATATTAATAACCATGTGAAATGTGGTGAATTTAGAACAATAATTTGTTACTGTTGGGTGCAGGGAAACATGTGGCCCTTGGTTAAAAAAGGCTTTCAACTGGGAGATACTGCAAATAGCTGACATGGCCATCAAAATAACATCTAGAAAGACGGAAAGAAAAGTGTTAAGCTAGTCGGCAGAGCATCAGTTTGAAACTGCGCCATATCTCTCACTTCCCTCCTACTGCAGAAATATGCATTGCTGCACAGCTAAGTGAATAAAGAAAAGCACATTTCCATGTGCAGCACTCTCTTAACCTTTATTCTAGATGATAGTGTTGACAATGCACTGTCAGATAAGGAAAAATCCATTTTCAGGATGAATATGGAATCCAAGCACCAGAAAAATTGCCTTGCTCATAGAGGAATGACACATTGGTAAGCAGGAAGTCTGACCTTGTGATATAACCACACTGGGAAAGGCAGCCCTCAAATACACTTACTGCTTTATCCTAATACCACATTTACTATTGTTATCAGAATATTCACGCCAGCTAGCTGAAGTGTTTTGTCCTTGAATACGCACCTTTTTGTATTTATACAAATTCCTTTTTTTATTAACAGAAGTTCTAACTAAATACTGCCTCTGCACCTACAGACCACAAATACCCTTAAAAGAGGAAAACATTTTACAGATCTCTGGAATATGGTTCAATGGAATACAACTCTATGCTGAGTAAAGATACAGTTTCAACATCAAACCATAAACTATCAGCCAAAAGTAAATAAATAAACCCTGAGAAACAGAATGGTGACATGGCTGCTGGGGTTTTATCCATTTGGCATTAGGTGGGGTTCATTCACGGCAAGTGCATGGCCTTGGGCTGGGGGCCTCATCACAATATTGAGGTCTACATCAGTGCCACGAATACACATGAGTTTCCTGCTCATTTGCTTCTTACCACACAATATTGTCATGCATTCTCTAGAGTGTGACTAACATCACGTCACTAAATATAACCAGAATGTTACAAAGAAACAAACAAGGATTCCCAAATGGAAGCAATTGGGAGAAATTTTGTTTTTCCAGAACAGTTTCGTCTTCAAGATGAACCAAAAAAAAACCTTTCACATGCTTACTACGTTCAAACATTCCCTGCACACATACTACCACTGATCACCCATGATCACCTTCCACGAACAACGAGGCATCTCCACCAAGCATAAAGCTCGGTACACCTGCGTGTGCTACACAGCGGGGTCACACTCCAAAGTGACCCGGATGCTTATACAAAACATGTAATTACACACATAGATCCAAACATGGCTGGCAGTGTGCACTGACACAACAGAACTACTTTAACATCACAAAGTGTATTTTACATGGGTCAACCCACACTACCACAATGCAAAGGATCATCATTGGCAGTCTTGTTGTGTCCTTTTCATCGCCACAGGAAACTTGAAGTTTGCCGCACCATGAAGAGGAACCAATCAAGCTGAGTTCAACATGGGACCGGACTACGAAGCAGTGCTCCATACGTCACAGTATTGACCACTCTCTCCTATATTATATAACCAGAACTGATCTGTACAGGTAATGTAAAAGAACAGAAGCATGGGAAATACAATGAGAATGAACTTCCTGTTTAGTGCAAATGCATAAAGGAGCTTCCTAGTACAGAAGCCAAAACCAATTTTGCTTTAAGGGTAATCCATGATGATAAAATATGTATTATAGTACCGTGAACCCTTATAGTGTGACGTGGCCTTCATGGGAGTGGAAAATACACCCACGCACGCGCACACACTCGTGCACATGCACTTTTCACCACAGATGCATGAAGAACTGTGCAGTTCACCCTAATCCACATAACGTGCAAAAATACTCTGCACTGGTCAACATTCTGCCTTTCAACATGAGAGAGAGTGAAGATGCCATGGAGAGTAAAGAAACATTGCAGAGCAGCTTGAACACGGAGCGGGAAGCACTGGGTGCCAGCAGCACTTCACACAAAACAAAACAAAAATGTCTTTGTATTTCTGTACAATAAAAAATTTAAATACAAGTACCACAGTCCAGGAAAAGCAATTGTGGGATGTATGAACAATCAAGATAGCAATAAAAAAAAGAAAGAAAATTAATTTATCCACAACAGACCACACACCGACCATTTCTTAATGTCAAATTTGAAAAGATGAGATATTGCTGGCTACTTTAACTATCTCAGACAGAGTGAGTGTGTGTGTGTGTGGCTTTGCATAGATCACATGTGTGGAGCGAATTGTCCCCAAAGTGTAGTAAAACCAGAAATTTCCCTTCTTTTGGGGACACCTTTTAAGTCCTCATTTTGATCACCTCAGTTATATGAAAATCTGTGAATGCAATCAAAAAAGTAAAAATGCTAAAATAACTGATCTGTGTGATAGATATAGATATATATATATATATATATATATATAAAAATAAATTAAAAACACACAGTAGGGATTTGACCCTACTGTCAGTCGGCGAGCACAAGGTTATTCAGGGATTTTCTGATGTTTAGGAGGGGATCTTAAAGGGAAGGGATGGATTTCCATCTGTCTGCTTCATTTGCAAGTTGCCCTGTCACAATTGAAACGTCTGCCTGCCTGCGCTTCTCCCGCACGGCAGCTGGGAGCGACCAGGCCGCCGCAGCCCTTCGCCGCTCCTCCTTATTTCACATCCCGTCACCCCGACATTCCAGTCCCCAGTCTGTTCTCCTTTGAGCCCCATCTCCACGGAGTAGGGAGTGCTGCTTACGTAAAAAAAAAAAAAAAAATCAATTCATATTTCCATAATCCACACTTCTGTCTCCCTCTCTCGACTCCCCAGGGTAAGCTAACCCCTCCACCCCGATCTACGGCCTACAACTGTCATTACATTCAGCAACAATAACAAGACAAACAAAAGAGGGCTGCAGAGCCCAGGTCTGCTGCTGCCATATGCTGGCTAACTTAGGCAGAAAAGAGCTCTGCAGCTCCAGAGAAGGCAGAGCCATAAGAAAAGGAGAAAGGGAAAAAGCGGGAAGCGGCATAATCCCGATAATGAGCCGGGGGGGGGGAGCCTTTATGTTCACACGCAAAAGGCCGATCCCTCCGTACAAAGCCATGCAAATGGCCACCTCGTCCCAAAACGATCTTGTCAAAAGTACGCCGGCTGCCCCGCTTTGGGCCAGCCGCAGCGTGCGGCCGTGCGCCCTTTTCACCAGGGCGAGTATCTAGATGGGAAATAAATGCGAAACCTCTGAAATAAATATAAATAAAAACAAGGCTACTTGTGTTACAATCCACCAAGCAAACAAACTATTAGTTATATTATATGTGAAGGGAAGGACACTAAAAAAATAAAACTTTAATATTGGTCAGCTAAGCCGTCTCTTTCTACACTTCATTACTATAAAAAAGTCTATATGCAGATCTTTTGAGTGCTTAAAAATAACAGGATGCAATAAACTACTGTGACATTTAGCACTAAAATGGTGCACAAATGCATTCACCATCACCACCCCCAAAGCAGAGAACATTACTCATACGAAGAATTTTATTTTAATTAACCACCATCAACTTGCAAAACCAGGCATGAATATCAATATTTAGAGAGAAACTGGTAGACCAGCCACTGCGGACACCGTCCCATGTCCAACTGTGGGCTGGAAAGTGGAAAGAGTGGATAGCCAGACTTAAAAACGCATGTATCGCATTGCAGACAGAGCACTGTAACTGAAGAGGGTACCCGCTCCTGCCACGGCTGCGTGATAATTATCCATACGTCAGTTACTGAAGACCCGCTTGATGCTTTTCATTAATGTCTGCCTTAGCATGGCTGGCTCAGAGGTGGGGGGGAGGGGGAGTTTATTTTAACATAAAAAGAAAGTTCATTTTACGTTGCCAACCTGGTCTTCGAAGTCCTGGGGGAACTTCCACAACACCACTGGGTCTGTAAATAATTGACAGACAGCATTAATCAGCAGAACAACGCAACACAATGAAGACATGAATATTAATGCTGAGGGCGGGGGGCAGGGCGGATGCTTACGAGTCAATAAACCACAGCACAAACAGAAAAGGAGATGGGCTGCTCTCAAAATGTGCCTGATTATGCAGCTTGACTTTAATTACACATATAGGGAAGATTATATTTACACTCGGACACTCGGGCAAAGCACTTGTACTTTCCGAAATGTAAGAGTTTTTAGCAGTAAGATCCTTCGTTATTTTGCTTAAAGAAAATAAATAACAGAACGCCTGAAAGGTCAAAGCTTAAATGAAAGTTTCAACTGCAGCTGTCTGATGCACTGTACACAGAATTTCTCCCTGGAATTTACCCAGGAACATTTGTTTTAACTAACCTTTCTACTACAGTTTTGGGAATTATTGCAGTGAAATTGCTTACAGCAACTCATGACTCCCCCCCGCCCCGCCCCGCTCCGCCCCCCAGGTGTGTAGAGAGAGGAGTCCTTATGAGCACAAGCCACTCCCCCACAGCCCACTGCAGTGGCCCGTTAGGTGTGAAGTGGGGGGGGGGGCACACTGATGCTAAGTGCTAGCAACACTCACCACTAGCTGCTGCAGTAAAGTTCATGTCAGGCATTTAACTGTACCCAAGAAAGGAAAAACGTCCTGCCATCCATCTTTCCTATTGCAAGATGACATTGGGGCCTGCAGCCTATATCCCAATCAGAGCAGGCGTCGGGGGGTGCAAAAACTCTGTTAGGATGCCAGTCCCTCACACTGAAACTTAGGGGTGTCCAGATTCAAATACATGTTTCCTATATAGTAGATAAAATATAACATGTGAAGTGAGCAGTTTGCCTGCTTTCTGATCCATACTGAGGATTTGGACAAACGGTATCCAGATATCTGCGTATCTGCTCAGTTCCAAACTGCAACCAATGGACACTACACTGTCCCACTGGATCACTGAAGCTGCAACTAGAATGTTTGTTCAGCAATTTGTGTCAAGATGGCAGGAGGTTTTGTACAAATGTCAGTAGAGAACAATACCCATGTACGTAAGTGCTTTCACAGGGGTCAAACTACATTACTGCTAAACATTAGGGTCAAGTAACCTACAAGATGGCAACTACAATATATCCCAAAGCATGAATATTGGTCTCATTCATACATATAGTACAGACTACATTAAGAGTTGAGTAGTGAGCTTCTGATGTACATACAGCACCATTATGTGTTTTTGGAAGCAACTTTAGACACAACAAATTATCAGACTGAAGTGAGAAAACCAGAGCAACCACAGGAAACCCATGCAAACAAAGGAAGAATGTGCCAACTCCAGTAACAGAGTAGAAATAGGATTAAAACCCCTAATCCTGCAGGTATATGGTTACAGTGCCACCCACTGAGCCACTGTGTTGCCCTTGTCCACATCCATGCATAATAATAAATTCTATCTGTATCTGCTTGCAGTATGATTCATCAATTATAGAGCCAAAAGCATTCATTCATTATCGTTTCTTCACCTCTGCTTAACAATATGAAAGTGACATTTTTAAAACTTCCTCAAACATTTTAGACACAGCCAATTCAAATTCATATGTCTTTCTGCTACTCTAATTCATGCAACATCCAGACAAATTCCAAGAATAATAAATTTCTCCTCAAACATCGGAGTGTTTAATCAGGCCCGGTGAAGGTTGCAGCAATCCAGCTGTGTGTACATGGCCACATTAGCTGACTTTTGGCCTGCAACACTGCAGCAAATCCTCAGCCCACACATTACAAAACCACTGAACAACCCTTACAAGAAGGGATCGAGTCAGACTCAAAAAAATGATATCACCATTGTTGTCCACTACAAGAAGCAAAAGTATGTTGATTCTTAAGGAACACAAGGCAAAGCTCAGTTGCATGATAATGGTTAAGATTTAGACATGAACTATCCTATATTTCAAGTCAGCATGGGTCATTCCACTACTCTCAATCCAGATGGGCTGTGTCACCTGCCTCTAACAGCAGACCAACACTGCTATACCCTCCCATGGCTATTTGTTTATACTCCACATTTGTACCCATTTATCTCTAAGGTAACAGCAGTCTGACAATTTAAGAAGTTGACTTTCTAAAGGAGGCAAAGTAACCTTGAAATCATAAAGTTTTACATGAGTTTAAAAATTCTGCACTATTTTACATCACAATATGCTGCAAATATTTACTTCATTGATGTATTGTAATCAGAGCCAGAACAACTTCCCTTATGCTCAGCTCTGCAAGCAAGCAAGCAAAATTAAAAAAGGAAACATAACCAGACATGAAAATGAGCTTTGTTTTCAGGTGCTATAAGCTGTCAAGGCCACAACAGAGAGTGAATGGAGAAGTACAGAGTTACAGAGTTAGGTAGCAGGTCGGCCTTAAGTAGCTTGCATATCGTACTTCTGTAGTTTATTCCACCCCCCCCCCCCAATAAATAAATATACTTAAATCACTTGTTTTTGCCAAAACAGAAATGAAGTGCAATTTTTGTTGCATGTGGGAGGGGGCATTACATAATGTGATTCCACAATTTCACACACTTCCATCTTAAAAGAATTACGAAGACTAAGTTCTCTTGGGGATTACTTCCTGGATATCCCCCCTCCATGTGATCCTCCAGAGTTAGGTCAATTTTATGCCGATTTTATGGGTGAGGGGATGGGAATCACAGCAGACACCTACAGCACTCCTATCCATAGGCAGCCCCTTCAGAAGGCTGGGAATTAAGGCTTGTCCATTCAGACATACCACAGGACACATGCGTATTCATACGGAGGAGGGGCACTCAAAGAACAACAGCCCCCGCGGGACGTCTCTTTTGTGACAGCTCACGCGGGGAGCACAAATTTAGGTGAACCCCGGACTGTGACCCGTATTACATAGGCTCGAATAGAAGTGTTTTGGTGCGCGAGGTGGGGCCAGGGGTTTGGAAAAATCACCCAGTCATCTCGCTCTCTAGATGCTCGACGCTCCACACCTCCTGCGGCCAGCGCTGGACACAAAGACGCGGCACTTTTTTCACGTACATGGGGGCCCGTGTGCCTATTGAGTCCAACTGCAGAAGTTGCAAGAACTGTGCAGTCAGAATGTCTGGGCACTAAAACTCCCTTGCTGTGTTCTAATAAGCTACAGAACACAGGAAATCAACTCCTGTACCATACGGCGCCTTGTGCAGAACAGTCGTTTTGTACTGCCAGGCCAGCATATTTACACAGCACGCATCTGCCAGGCTACGCACGTGTTCCTCTGTTCTTCGAAGGTGTCACACTCCCCTCGGAGGCTGCTGTAACTGGCCATTAGCTCACCGAGGGCTCACTCCAGTTCCCAAGAAGAAAACCAAAAAAAAACCAAGGAACTGCTTGGCCAGCAGGATATTCCCACTGGCATTTCTGTAAGTTTTTCTGAAGCTAATTATGTTTTCATTTCCTAAAATTTTATGAATAACTATAAAATTCCAGATAAATATTACATATTCCACCAAATTTACATTTAAAAAACAATGTATATTGTAAATTGACTGAGTCCTATGGTTACACTTTAACTGTGCAAATCCAAGAAAGCAGTCTGCAGACACAAAAGGGATTAACAGGTTATGGCTGGAAGTTGAAGGTTAGGAAGGTAAATCCAGGCCTGCTGTTCAGCCACGAGGCGAACGCCACCATGACAGACCGGGTATGGCTAATCCCCCACCTCGCGACACTTGCTTGGACAGACCCCCACTGAAGATCTACCTACCAAGCTCCATCCTGCTCCCAGCAGGTCCTATAAATCCTGGAGATGTGTGGCAATAGCCCTCAAGCAGACAATTCCATTCGTTTCTATGAGCAAAATTCTAATCCCAACTATGACTCTCTTAACTCCTACTCGGCCCTAACCTTAACCATAAGTAACCAAATGCAGGCTATATCCTTTCCCTAAGTCTGTCTTTGAGCTGAATTTGTAGGCAAGTTGGAAAACTAATATCGTCCACAATAACAATACAAACAGTAATAATAAAAGTAACTACATATGGTACTGTATTGTACATCAAGTCAACGAATCACTGAAGTCACGCATATCTTTAACAAATGTCACAAAGTAGTGTGTGCATTCATTATTTAAACCAAACTTTTAATTGAACAGACTTTTATGGCAGTCCGTTTGTAAGTATGAGTTGTCCGCAAGTCAGACATTCTCAACCCAGGGACCATCTGTACATTGGGCTGTGTTTTCTTTTTTTATTCAGTGATTTTTCTAAAAATGAGTTTTCCCTTGTGGGGACCAGAAAAATGTACCCATAATGTAATACATACATCGTCACTCACACACTCAAAGCTGACACTTGTTTTAATTGCTTTTTTAATTCTCATGACACTTTACCAGGGGTTTAGGGAAGATAAAGCCTGGTGGTTCATATATGCAGTAATGCATAAAATTCAGTATGTTGACCATTTCATAAAAAAATGATTAGAAGATGACGTGAAAATCACACACCCACACCAAAGCATTTGATCTCTCTAGAAAAACAACACAGTACATATTCATACACACCCCAAATGTTCCTTATTATCTCACTGTGCTCCAAAACAACATGCACTCTGTGACCACCAAATTTCATGTTTAAAGCTAACAGACACAGCCCAGTTTGCTAAATTCTGTACTCCACAACAATATTTCCCCAAGTTTTACTTCAATGGCAACATTTAAGACCAGATACTGGGAGAGAAAGCCAGCCTCCGATTACAACAGATATGTACGACTGGGTTCCATGGCAATACACGTTTTGACGGTTCACTGGTCATTTCTGATTATACGGTTTGATTATTACTGAAAACTAGACTGCCTGTAGCCCTCACCATTTACCATAAACTGATGCTCCTTCTCACACACAGAAGGTAATTCATCTAAAACACTGCAAAGACAAAGAGTAAAAGAATGAATACAAGAACCACATAGAATTACAGTTCAAAATACCTAAAAGGCTTAAGGAGATATGTTTTATAGATAGCTTATGGGGGGACACACTCTCTCTCTCACACACACACACACACACACACACACAAAAATAAAATATTCTGTGAGACATAGTAATTTGTAAGTAAAGCAAACAGGGCAAATGGGTGAGAATTGAATTGAAATCACCTCGCAGGAGTAAGTAATTTCTTTTCTTCGCACCCATATGAAGCTGTGAGTGATCACAGCTACAGGGGCCTGAGTGGTGAGGGGCCATCAGCCCCCCGAACCCTGTCCACATCCCTTGGGTACGAACAGAGCAGAAACCTTTTGACAAAGACACCGCTGCCTGGCCAGACACCGCCATAGCGAGTGGCGCCATGGGGCCCTGCTGCAATTCAATGTTGTGATGATCCACAGACGCTTGTTTTTGAAATGTCAACGCCTGAGCTTTGACGCATGAGGGGATAGGGGACGAGGGTTAACAGGTGAGCAGGACGTAGCCATATCAGGGTAGCTCTTAAGACTTTCTTTACAAAGTATCAGCAGATGTGAAGGGGAATGAAAGAAAATGTGAGAAACAGATAAAACACCAATCAAACTGACGCAACCACTATACAGAAACGTCATGTGGTATCATCAACCCATGACTACGGAGTGCATTGAAGGACAACCTTCCCCATCAAGAGAGGAGGTCTGTCATTAAGGTCACGTACACCTAACAGCACCTTCTGATGATGTCTGGGACTCGTTACCTCGTCTCATTTCAGATCATCAACAAAAACAGGAACACTTCAAAAATATGTAATGGTGTCTGATGTTTTTGTGACCAAAAAAAACAGCACTTCATAAAAAGATATAAGTTGCAAAAAATAAATATGGCTGGGCATTTCAGCCACAATCTCTCTGTCATATGTGGGCACAACACACACACTTTTTATCTATAAAAGCATGATGACTAAACCGGAAGGGGGGGGGGGGGGGCGGACAATACCCACAAAAACC